>JAFMSR010000005.1:37878607-37897235 GCA_022818135.1 Saxidomus purpurata | reverse complement strand
AAATGTGTTTAACTAATGATAATGCCACATTAGTGTTTGAAGTTGGTGCTTTAGAAATAAAACAAATGCGCTAATAAAATAATAGTTCCTTTCTTCGCAGTGATATCCCTTGTTGTTGTTGGTAGAGAGTTCGGCAGTGGAAGGGAAGCAACTCCTGCATGCAGTTTTTTTTTTAAATTGACTCTCCCAGTCAAAATAGGAAAAGTAATATTTGGAAAGTTATTATTTCGTACTGGTAGCAGGAAGAGTTTGGTGTTTTGGGTTAAAAGCTATTATCTCTTCTACCCTTTTAACACACACCTATTTCAGCTGGACTTTTACTTATTTTAATAACTAAATAATTTCAAACTTTAGGTGATTCTATAGAGAAGTCAATGTCAGTGGGCAAAGATGGAGAGAGGTTTGAGGAATGGTTAGAACTCAGGAATGGATGCCTTTGTTGCTCAGTCAAGTAAGCAAGTAGCATTGTTGTCACTTTACACTTTTTTCAGAAAAAATATGTGAAAGTATATTGTCTAGTACTGTGTAGTTAAAAATAAAATATCAACATTTTTATTTCCTTTACTTTCTGATGGTCACCATACCCGTTTTTATAGACACCCAAAATCAACAAAGGTCATGAAATTAAGAAAGTCAGAAATAAGTCTAGGCTCTGTTACAGTATAGAAAAATATTTTAGTTTATACTAATTTATTTTAGCTTGATTGTGAAGAAAGCTTGCAGCTTATCGAGTCACTTTCGAGTCCGCATCCTGGAAAAACCAGTACTGCTGTCATATGAGGAAGTACGGTCGTGACCCCAGTGGGGCTCGAATCCGCAACCTCTAGGATGAGAGGCTGACACTTTGACCTCTATACCACTGCTCCCCTTGTAATAATAAAGAAATATTTTGTAAAGCAAATTACAAGTATTTGACAAACACGTACAAGATAAAGGATTAGGAAGTGACCAGATATACTCACAAGTCTTATGTTTTTTATTTACCTTTAAAGATATGCATGATTTTGCAGTGTCTATTGATGTTTAAAGATAAAATATGTTTTATTATAATCTCTGCACGATCACAATACATGTACAAGTACAGATATATTTATCTGACAATATAACCTAGAAACCAGGTACAGTGAAGAAAATGAATCAAGGGTGTTTTACGGTATTATCCTGGGAAATACTATCACAATAGATGTTACTGCTGTTGTGAGAGGTGTATGAACTAATTGAATCAAAATGTGTCAAACTGGATGGACACTTTTGAGTTAATACACTGCAGAAATTAGTAAATTTTTTCTTGACTGGTTAAAATTGCTTTTCAGAGATAATGGAGTAAAAGCCATTGAAGATTTGATGACAAAGAAGGGGAAGTTTGATTATATTCTTCTGGAAACAACTGGCCTTGCAGATCCTGGTATGTTTAACTTTACTAAAGTGTTATTTTACTGAGCTCCTTTGTCTGTATGGTTAAACTGTAAACCTGCTGAATTGCACACAATTTGAATTATAATAATGCTATGTTTCATGATAAAGGTTTTCAGTTTAAAAGTGACATTATGCGCATCTTACTGCACATAGTGTATTTTTGGTGACAGTTTTATAAAAGCAAGTTTTGGTTGCTGTTCATTCAAATGTGTTAAATTAATGATTATGCCGCATTAGTATTTGAAGTTGGTGCTTTAGATATAAAAAAATCGGACTGATAAAATGATAGTTGATTGTGTCGTTGTTGCTGTTGGTAGAGATTTTGGCAGTGGAAGGGAAGCAACTCCTGCATGCAGTTGTTCTTTTCTTAAATTGACTCTCCCAGTCAAATAAGAAAATCAATATTTGGAAAGTTATTATTTCATACTGGTAGCGTGAAGAGTTTGGTGTATTGGGTTAAAAGCTATTATTTCCTCTACGCTTTTGTACACACAGCATATTCAGCTGGATTTTTACTTGAAAAAAAATGCGCATAATGTCACTTTAAGTAAACCAAGTAAATCGTTAACACTGTAGGCTTTAAATATAATGTACGATATAGGCTGCTTGTAACAAATAATTACAGATTTCAAAAAAATAATCCACCTCTTCCCACTGCTTTATGCACTGGGCTGCTTGTTAAAGAACAATAACTCTTGTTTGATATGTCATAAATTATAGATGAGTTACTTCCCTTACACTATTTTCTTCTATTTTCAGGTCCAATAGCATCTATATTCTGGCTAGATGATGAGTTATGTAGTGATCTATTTTTAGATGGTATGCGGCTGTCAATTTTAATTTTTGTACTTTTTCTTTTGTATGTACATGCTGTTAGACAAATAGTTATACATTTTCAACTTAAATTTATTAGAAAAGATGAAAGCTGTAAAAGAATCTTGTGAAAAGTTATGACCAGCAAAAGAAATCTGTAAGTGTTCTTTCAGATAGAATCAACTGATTTATTGCTTTGATCATTTGTTTTCAGAGTAACTGAAATATATTGTTTAGAAAATGATGGTGTATTTAAATTACTTTCAGGTATCATAACCATGATAGATGCTAAGTATGCACCTAAAGTAAGTTGTTTTTACACTACTTGAAGGAAAAATATCCAGCTTTGTTTGACAATTTGTGCATCTGTCTGTCTGTTTGTCTGTCCCAAGTTAGCTCAGCAACCACTGGCTGGCATTCATAGAAAGTTAATAGAAAAATTTAACTACCAGCTGGTGATGCCCATGTTATCAGCCGTATGCTGCTGCAAGAATTTTATAAAGTTACGGCTCTTGTGATTACTCCTAAATTTTACACGCATTGCAACATTTTTATGGGCTGTTTTTCTCTGGCTGAAATTATACAAATCTGCATAGGAAGTTTTACAGTTTACACATTGATTTGATCATAGGGAGTAAATGGGAAACAACTCCAGTAATATACAGTACACTTTTTTTGTATATTTTATAAACAATATTAACTTAATAATCTACATTTTGCAGTATTTAGAAGAAAAGAAAGCAGATGGCTCAGTAAATGAATTTACAAGGTAAGAGACTGTCAAAACACAGAAGCTTCTGTGGCCATATGGTTACACTTATTTACTAGAATCAAATTTGTTTCATGTCTTTTGGATCAAATATTTTCATTTGCTTTAGCGATCTGTACAGCTTGTAAAAGATATATTGATGTAGTTAGGTGGTATCTGTCCTCAAATTTGTTCCCCATCAAGTAAAGTTTGAAGGTCACCAATAATTTTTACCATAGGAGCTTGACACAAACTACCCTTAAGTTATCATATTGTTTTTATGTTATGATTTACAGTAATAAAGTCACCCACCTTGTGGGGGAGACATATTGATTTGGTGCTGATTGGTCTGTTCTGGTCTAGTTGGGTTAGGACATGAAGCATCCGTATGAAGTCTAGTTGTGCATATTATAATTAGAGGTCACTAGGTCAAGGTCACAGGGACTTGAAAACAGAATAATTATCTTGTCTATGTTTCTAAAGAAACACGTTACTAGATTTTTATGAAATTTTGCCAGAAGCATTAGTATGAAGTCTAGTTGTGCACATTATAATTTTGGACCACTTGCTTAAAGGTCAAGGACATACCGGTACGTTGTTTTTTTTGGTGAAAAACAATCTCTATGATATAATGGTAGATTGTATCCTAAATGAGCTCAGTGTGCATTTATTTGGATACAGTGGTAGTTTCTATGTTTTATCTGAAATTTTAATGTCTCTAAGCATTAACAATTGATGGGTTCAAAGCTGATGGCATCATTTATAGAGATCTTTACAATGTATTTATGTGACTCTTCTCAATAAACGTTTCCTTTTAATTTTCAGACAGGTAGCATTAGCTGACGTCGTCATTGTGAATAAAACAGATCTTGTCTCAGCTGAAGACCTCAATGATCTCAAAGCCAACATCAGGTAAATTAAGCGTATGACACATATTGCTTTTGTTATAACCATTTCAGCACAAAGTTTCGTTTATTTTGATAATCTTACTTAGGCAGTTAACTTAAAGATGATCGCTAGGTAGTGGTATATTAGGGTTTTATCGTTGGTACCGGTTTCCCATATGACCAACGCCCCCAGAAGAGTTTATTTATTTTAGGTTTTCGGGGGATAGTGCAAGATACAGAAAGCGTCCCAATTCCAGAGACACCCCTGGTTCTTTATCATGCCAGGTTTTCACCCATACATGGGACCTCGGTTTTAAAGTCTCATCCGAAAGACTGTTAGTAATTTTAGTTGGTCAGCCCTGGGAATCGAACCCACAACCCCGAGATTACAAGTCTCGTGCTCTACCTAATGAGCTATCTGGGCTGACTAGATGATCGCTATAGTTTAATTCTTGGCTATATATCAAATATCTTTATATTTTGATGTTGTTTAATTAAATGTCACAAACAATTACTTTTGAATAAAAAAAACATACAAAAGGATAATTTTGAGCAATAATATCACTTTAACATTTTTAAACATATAACTATAGCAAAAAAATCAGTATATAAAGAAAACTTATTACCTCCCTTTAAAAGCACACAAAAAGTCAGTGTTTAGCAAAGGTGGACTTTTAAACTCTGTTAAATGCTTTCAGAAGGATACTTTTTTGTTACATATTACTTGTAAGTGTTTCACTTTACACAATTTGTCCAGTTAAAGTTTTATTTAGCTATTTGTATTACGTCAGATAAACACATGGCCTCCCCTCCAACACCACCCTCCCACCTGAGACAACAGCTCATTTTTCTCAATAAAAAGCTGGTTACCTATCATTTTTAGCTCGACTTTTCCATGAAAAGGGGAGCTATCCTACTCGCCCCGGCGTCGGCATTGGCGTCACACCTTGGTTAAGTTTTTCATACCACCCCACTTTATTTCAGAAGTATTAGAGGTATGGCTTTGAAACTTACCATACTTGTTTACCATCATAACCTCCATCTACAGACAAGAGTACATAACTCTGTCAAGGTTTTTGACAGAATTATGGCCCTTTTTTTACTTAGAAAGTGTATTGAGCTTGGTTAAGTTTTTCGTATCACCTCACTTTATTTCAAAACCATTGGAGTTATTGCTTTGAAACTAACCATACTTGTTTACCATCACGACCTTCATCAACAGACAAGAGGACATAACTCTGTCAAGGTTTTTGACAGAATTATGCCCCTTTTTGACTTAGAAAATACATTGAATATGGGTAAAATCCACTTATTGCCTTAACCCTTTGAGATATTGCTTTGAAACTTTTAATGCTATTTCACATCATTACCCCCATCTGTACGCAAGAGAAGGTAACTCTGTCAGGGATTTGTTTTAAAAATTACGGCCTTTTATCGACTTAGAATCTTGGTTAAGTTTTTCGTACCAGTCCACTTTTTGACTGAACTGTTTGAGATATTAATTTGAAAGTTGGAATACTTGTTTACCATCATGATATTTCCAAACATGGGCAGGAGAAGGTAATTCTGTCAAGGATTTTATTTGAATTATGGCCCTTTTTGACTTAGAAACTCAGTTAAAATTTTCATTCTTGTCCACTTGTTAACTTAACCATTTGAGATATTACTTTGAAAGTTGGAGTACTTATGTACCTTTATAAGACCTATCTGTAAGCAAAAGAAGATAACTCTGTGAAAAATGTTCTTGATTTGTACTTAGAAATTCCTAGTTAAAGTCTTGTGTGCCCTTAACTGTCAAAGTTTTGTTTTATTGGCAAGCACTAAAAAAGTCGAGCACGCTGTCTTACTGACAGCTCTTGTTAAATTAGTTCTCAATAAAGTGATGCTTGAACAATTCTACTGCAAAAAATTAAGAAATTCTCAATGCTTGAACATTAAGAAAAAAAACTTTGAAAAATTACTACAAATTTTACATATTTTTTTTACAGAAACTAGTTTCTCTTTATGGGTTTTTTCAGTTTGAATACATTTTGAAATCTCAAATCATGTAGTTTCATAAAATAGGATCAATTGCTTAACATTTTAAATAAAAATCAATGGTGAGTTGCCAAATTTAGAGATTTATTATTGATAAACATGAGATCAGGGTCATTTCCACTGCTTTCGGGGGTATACTACAAAAAGTGTCCATTACTTCTAAATAAGGCTGGTGACCTACCTTTTTTATTTTATATTCTGACTAAGCAGGTATTACCCTAACAACAAATGAAATTTCATAAAATTCTCATTGCTTGAAAAAAATGATGAAACTGTAACGATCGTCTTTAAAATGGACTTTTCTAAGGTCTGTCCCACCTAATTTTGAGACGTATTTACTAGCAATGTATTCCAAAATTAGTCTTTCATAGTTTGCGCATGAAGGGGAGTTAATAAATAAATGATGTGGGAACAGTTTGGTATTGAAATTCACTAAGAGAAACAAGAAACAAAATAAAGATAATACTGGAAGGACACAGGAAAGATGTGATAGCCAGGCAGCAGTACCATACACTCTGTAGGACAGATTGTTGTTAGGCAAAAATGCATCTTTCTGGGTAGCTCACTAAAACTGTTATACAACGTTTCCCTCAAAAGTCACTTGACTTTATCTGTATATAAGATTTTATCTGTATATAAGATTTTTAAAAATCTCTTTGATTCTGATAAACGTTATTTCTTTTTTTTCAGATCTATAAACACTTTTGCTAGATTTCTAGAAACATCTCATGCAAAGTAAGTATATTTAATAGAAATTCTGATACTGAAATTAACTTTCAACAACTTTTGTCAAGAGTTACCTTCTTGGTTTGAGTGGCCATTAGAAAAAACCACACAGCTTTGTCTGTCCTACTTGTCTTTTACTGCAGGTAGTGTCACTAGTGGCCCACAGTTGTATTTCAGGTGTCAATTTGTTCAAATTTGAGACAGAATTCAATGCTTGTCACTTTATTTAAAAATGTTTAATAGAAGTTGAATTTCAAATACCGGTACTATAGCTTTTTTTCTCTACTGGCACAGAATGATTAAACCGTTGAACCAAATTCAACCAAACTTAACAGGGATTTTTCTTGGTTGGTCCTCTATTGAAGTTGTTCAAAGAATTCTATTCCTCAGGTTGTTATCAAAGGGGTCTGTAACATTGTTTTCCCATTTGTTAAAGTTACATGTTTATAATAAGTACATTGTTATATACATGTAACGTTAACAAACGGGTAGACAATGTTACAGACCCCTTTGGTTGTTATGGCAACAATGAAAAACTTTAACAATCTTCTTCTTAAAAACCAGAATGCATATAGCTTAGATATTTAGCATGTAGCATAGCCTAGTGGACGTCTACAAGATTGTTCAAATCATGATTCATGATCCCTGGTTCAAAATTGATCCCTGTTTTACAAATACTTATATAGGAAAACATTTTAAACTCTCCTTGTCCAAACCAAGGCCTAGAGCTTAGATATTTAGTATGTAACATTGTCTTGTGGACCACTACCAAGTTTCTTCAAATCATGCCTCCAGGGTCAAAACTGACCCAGTGGACAGTCACTAGGGACTTACTATATAGACTTATATAGGAACAACTTAAAAAGTTGTCTCCAAAACTACAAGGCCAAAAGTTAAGATATTTAGTTTGTAACATTGTCTAGTGGACCTCTACCAAGATTGATCAAATCATATCTGTGGGGTCAAAATTGACTGGACACAGGGGCTCCCTTGTCTCTATATAGATTTAGGAAAAACTTAAATAATTTTCTTGTCTGAAACTGTGTGACCCAGAGCATTAAGAATTGTCTGGTGGTCCTGTATGAAGTTTGTTCACATTATGTGCTGGGGGTTAAAATTGACCATGCCCACAGTTTACCTTACTATGTTCAATAACTTGAGAACCATTGGGCATAGGATCCTCAGACTTCATGGACATGTTGATCTTAATCAGTAGGTGACGTCTATTGACATTTAGGTCACTGGGTCAAAAGTCCAGGTCAGATCTATTATGTTCAATAACTGGAGACCAATGAAGCCTATGTTTTTGAGCTATAACAATGAAATTGAAAATATATACAATTAGATAGTTTTGCCAGCTTGGTAGCAATGTCACTAAGTTGAGCGATATAGAGCCATTATGGCCTTCTTGTTTATTACCGGGTCACCAGATTTGATTTAAAAAAAAAATTAAATCACATCTGCTGTATGTTTCCTACAGTTTAAGGAGAGTTGCTATAGGTTCCTCAGATAGCACTTCTTATCATGGTCTACACTGAAACATTTCATTATGCACTTCTTTAAACATTTATAATATGGTATTGCCCAAAGTGACAAAAAGACATTTCCATTATATAAGGTTAGCAAGGTCATGGGCAAGGTCAGTGTCATTTGTTCTTAATAACTATGTACACTTGAAATAGATTGAAAGTAAGATTAACTGATGATGGGATTTCATTTCAGTTAATCCTCACATAATAGTAGAATAGCAGTGGAATTTGTGCCTTGCACAACACTAGGTGTCAGCTCATAGGACAAAGTCAGGCTTTAATAGTGTTTGAAACCCAAATATAGTTTGTATCAGCTAAACTTAATGTTTTAGCATAACTTCATTACTTTTTATGGGATCTAATTTAAGACTTAAGACAAAAATGTTGAGCATCTTGAAAATATATGTTTTGCACAACATTCAGGTTGTTAGCTCAAAGGTCAAGGTTACTCTTGTTAAAGCCACACTCCTTCGGCATCTGGCACTTACGGAGACAGCTCTTGTTAACATAATCATTATAAAATGAGACACCATCTGTCATTTGCGTGTATCTTTCAGCCTTTTAAGAGAAAGATTTTATAAATGTAAAACATTAACTTACTAAGGATTCTGTCTTGAACTTTTATTTATTTTCCAATGTCCATCTATATTCTTTGATTTCTCAATCTTCCTTTACTTTCAAAGCATTATTTGCAGCCATAAAAGTTGCAAAAATTCCTATCCTTTCAATAGTAATCAAACATTTGACTCGTAAAGTGTTTTCCGTGTCAAGTCCAATAAGCGCTGACAATTAAATATAATATTTTTGCCCAAAATAACCTTGAAGAAAACCTAAAAGTTGGTCTAGCCTTAATAGTGGTGTCTTAACTGAGAAATGTTGTTAAGAGAGAAAAAAGTAACATTATTTTACAGAAGTCTTACAGTCCATTTTTTATGTACGGATTCTCACAATGCCTTGAGACGGGTGTTTTTAGCGGAATAGATAAAAGTTTCCTGATTGTAATTGAATGAGAAATTGAAGTCATTGCGGTTGGTATTTACCCAATGTTTGTAATGCTTTTGTTACATTGCTTGATTTTGAAAACATCTGTTAAATGAAAAGAAAGAATTCACAGTTTACAATTTTGCAGTTGGGAAGGAGTAATCCCCGCGGCTGTTGTAAAAGTACATTATGTTACATATCTTTCAATACAAGGGTTTAGAGTGTCAAAGCAAGAGATGGTATTCCAAGGCTTTTTAGTGGGAGGAAGTTTGAAGGGGGTGGGGCAAATTTCATGCATCTTTTCAAGAAGATATACCCAATGTTGTTTTTCATTTTGGCATGTCCAATAGATATAAACATCTGAACATACAGGAAGAAAACGTGCAATTTCCTGCTTATCATGTAATGCTATTCAAGTCTTCAGGCTGAAATAATTCTAGGCACAGTATACAGCATTGTTCAGAAGATAGACAAGGTTGTGTTTATTTCATTGCCTTGTAGTCTTTTCTCTTGGGTCATAATTGGATGTCACTTGTTTATATATTATAAGGAAATAATTTAAAATCTTTTTGTTTAATACCATAAGCCCTGGAGCATGGATAAATGGTATGCAGCATAAGCTAATAGGCCTGTAACAAAGGTATTCAGTTTACACTCATTTGGTCAAAATTGGCCCAGTCCCAGGCTTCACTTGTATTAAGTAGACTTATACAAGGAAATACTTTACAAATCTTCTTGTCCAAATCCAGGAGCCCTAGAGTTTAGCTAGTCAGTGTATAGCATTGCCTAGTGGTCCTCTTCCAAGATTGTTCAAATTATGCCACTGGGTTACAATTTGCCCTGCCTCAGGGATCACTTGTTATACATAGACTTAAATAACAAACCTTTTCTGTCCAAAACCATATTGAATAGACCTTAGATATTTAAGAATTAGCATCTCCTAGTTGTCTTGTAACAAAATCTAAATACTGCAGTTATTGCCCTTGAATTTTAATTTTGACAGTATTAAGTGAAGAGCTAAAAATGGCAGCATATCATAGTCATCACATCATCTGTCTGTCTATCATGCTTTTGTTTAGAGCCTTACTCGAAAAGTATTGAAGGAATCAATAATTTTTTATACTTCAATCTGTTAATAGAGGACAATGAAAGGAAGTGCAGTGCACAAGAATGATAACTTAGCTTCATTAATTTTTTCCGTAACTTCCCTTAGTTACTTTTGCTTTTGTAGAGCATAAATTGAAAGGTATTGAAGGAAATCAATTGATACTTCATGCATTGAACAGTGAAAGGAAGTGCACAAATAAGCCATAACTAAACATTTTTTTTTTAGGTCTGCCTTATCTCCTTTCTCCGCCCTCTCACTTTCCCTTCCCCTCTCTGTAAACTCCACTCGCTCTAGTCATCGGCTATCCGTTCTCACATAATTTCCAGCTTCCCGCGGGTTTCGAACCCACAACCTTCCACTCTTGTGTCAAATGCTCTAACCACTGAGCTAAAGATGACTCACTACTCACAACTCTAGATTTATCAATTTAGAGTAACTGCTCTTACACTTGTTTCAGTTTGTATCCAAAATCCTTCAGTGTTTGAAAATTTTGTTTTTTTTTCATGAATTTTCATTTAACTCTACCATTCAGGGGCATTTGTCACTTATGATGGCTGCTCTTGTTGTAACAAAAAACTTTGCAAGAATGTATTAATTGAAATGTGGTACATATCTTTATGTCATTCTTCATTCATAAAGACTTTAATATTTCTACCTTTTGTTACTGATTAAGTTATTTACAGAAATATGTAATTTTACAACAGAACTAAATAAATCAGAAGCAGAGTACCAAAATCACTTACTGCTTTATGTTCTTAACATATTGGTAATAATGGAATACACAAAAAACTGAAAGACAGTTCTAAGAGCATAGACAACTGAAGCATTTAAGTAATAGATGGCATTTGTTCTTTAGTAAACATTTTCTTGGCCAAGTGATATTTCATTGTTAGTTGTTTGTATTGTAGCATAATGACTGTAGCAGATATCTCTGTCAGATCCTAGATGTAACTCTTGTTTCTGTTAGTTTTTAAGGTAGCTGTTGTTACCTGGAACATAATCAGAGGTGTTTCTTTTGTAACATTTTCTTAGAAAAATAGTTTGCTTTTTATGCTTCATGTCATAAGATATGGCAGCTGTGATAACTTCTTGGTATTTTTTTGTCTTCACAATTTGACTTTAAAGTTTATTACTGCCATTATATGCAGACTTTAGCTTGTCAGACACAAAGCGCCATAGTAAGCTATTAAGACCACTCACTGCTATACCAAACCCAGCCATAGAACTTTTTCATGGACAAGTTTGTTCATAGTATGCCCCTGGGGTCCAAATTGGCCCTTCCGAAGTGGTCACTTGTTTTATATAGATTAGAAATACTTTAAGTCTTCTTATTTAATAACATTAGGTCTTGTGCTTAGGTGTAGGCATCACCTAATAGTCTTCAACCAATGTTGTTCAATTCATATCCCTTCAGTCAAAGTTGGCCCCACCCCAGGGTTCACTTGTTTATGTAGACTTACTGTCCCAGAGCTTAGAAAGTTGGTGTGTAGCATTGCCTAGTGGTCCACTACAACTAGTGTCCAAATTATAACTCTAGGGTTAAAATTGGCCCAGCCCCAGGGATCACTTGATTTATATAGACTTTAAAATCTCCATGCCATAGACCTTAGATATTGATATTCTGCATAGCCTAGTTTGCCTTGTATCAAGACTTTAAAATTATGTAACATATTTCAATATTTAACCTGGTTGACCTTGACTATGACTTTTTCACCTACTTTCTTGTTTGTGAAACTACTGTCATGAAATTTAGACCAAGTGTGCAGTTTTGTTAACCAGTTTCAATGTTTTTTTTGGTACCATTTTCTATGATGACCTTGGATTTAATTTATTTGCTTTCATTCAAACATAGACTTGAAAACTTAATAATAGTTGTACTTTTACTTTGTTTTCTGCAACTCTGTTGATGACCTTGTAGTCAATGATACCCAGGTGAGCGATATAAAGCCATCTTGGCTCTCTTGTTGCAAGAAATTTTGAATCAACAGTAACAGGATGGAAGCAGTTAATGAATAAAGAATATCAGTGGAGAAATGGTTAGTGAATGAAAGTGTTAGTGGGAAGTGGTCAGTTTTCAATTTTAAGCAGTGGTAACAGTAAAATAGATAATCAATGATTACTGAATATCCTGACTATTCATGATTAAGATTGATGTGTATTTGACCCATCATAACTTAGACTTATAATTTAAAGAGCTTCCAGATAGACAATATTCACAACAATGGAGCATAGCTTATTAGTTTTGGAATTTTGCGTACAGCTTGGTCATGTCAATCAGAACTGTAATTTTTTGGCTTCTTGAGGAAGGAATCCAAAATTGTTTGTCTTTTCTTCATTGCAGAATTTGTTGTTGTAGTTGCTGAGTAGTAAATCATTTTGTCATGTTCAATTTTGTCAGGCACAATGTTTTACTTTGTGTTTGACAACTGGTAAATCATAGCGGAGATTAGGTAATCATTTGTATTTTTGTGAAGAATTTTACATTTGTAACGCCATTCAACTATGACCCCATTACCACTGGAAGACTGATGTTAGAGATCTGTTGGTTTTTGTTAACTTTTCCTGGCTTCCGACATATTGGTTTGCTTATACATAGTAATTTTTGGAACCTGAAAATGTTATCAAAACATGTAATTTTTTTGTGTGTTAATTTGCTTACTTTCAGTCATAAAGAATAGTGTCATTTTTTATGAGCGTATTAGAAAAGAAATGTCATGGCCAGAACCAACTTCATGTAAATCTGTTAATTTAAAATGTTCACAAAGTCTCCTTTAGAAATTTTAACTTGGAATGTAAAGAAGAACATATAATTTTAATTCAGATATAAATACAAAAATGCCAAATAAAATGTTAAAATTTAGTAATCTTGTTTGAATAGCATACAGATGTTAATACCATTAACAACCAGGAATATTGAGAATGTTTTGGTGTATACTTGTGCAGAAAATAAGAGAAAGAATTGTTTTTATGTTGATTCAAACCTTTTAATAATATTTGAACAGGCTTGATTTACATTTTAATGGAGTTAGAAATTAGTTTAATTGATATAAATGATTAATGCATACGCAACAATAATATATCAGTAGTGACAGGAATTAGATTTGCCTTAAAAATCAAAGACGAAATAGACATTCGTAAATCATTATGACAACTTATCTCTGTATCTAAATCCTTGCTAAATGGAAAACCAATCAAAATTTTGCTATTATTTGAGTAATTACTTGCAAATTGCTTGTGTAAAGTCCTCTGTGCAAGCAACGCTGTTCAAATGATTTCTGAGGTCTGCAAATTCACTTATGAAAACAATTAAGACATTCTCTCTGGTTGAAACTTGGGGCAAACTGAACATATCTCTGTCAAAAGCTTCCAACATTTGGAAACATACAAAAACTATTGATTCTAACAGAGAAAATATTTTCAAGAGTTTTGACCCACAGAAAAACATGATGGTTCTTTGATGAGAGGTAATGAGCTAGAAAATTGCCTTCTCCATGTACCTACATAGATAATCTACTGGTAAATGTTTTTTTCTCTTGTTTTTGCTCAAGATTCATTGATGTTAAGATATTGGTGATGATGGCTGTGTTCTGTTGGTATTTGTTTCTTTCAAATGACATATAATGTGAATAGAATTTGAAACAAATGTTATAGATTACATTAATAAAAATAGATTGTATTTCTAAGGCACAGGAGACTAAATCTCCTGAAAGAGCAGCCTGTATTTCTAATTTTCACTGAAAGGAATGCACTAAAAGCAAAGGCATTGAAGACCTGCAATGAAGGCTGAGGAATCACCTTTCCCGAATATAAATAATTTTAACATTCAACTTTACAATATTACAAACTGTATTAGATCAATTGGGCACATGATATGAAACAGGTAGAGTTAATACAAAGCATAACTGAGCCAATATGAGAAAAGCAGGGCCAATATGAGAAAAGCAGGGCCAATATGGAATTCAAGCATTCTGATTGGTTTAAAAGAGAGGACCAATACGAAGAAGTCACTTCCATTAGATTTTTATACAACGCCATTTTGTTTTGTTTTGTTTCAGTTCATATGCAGACGTTTTTAGACTCCTGCTGATATCTTATTTTACTAAGTTAAATACAAATAAAATTGTTATTGTTACAAGAACATTTATATTCTTGTTTTTTTAGCCAAGTTGATTAATGATGTTATCATTAATCAAGTGACTTCAGCCTTGGGCCAATACGACCACCCTCGGACAAATAACAAGGCCAATATGAAATCACTTGATTAATAACATTATATTATCAGTACCCAGATGTGCGAGGCCGAGAATTAAGTTTCGAGGACTATTTTTCAGCTAGGCTTGATTTTTTTACCTGGATTCCTTTTAATTTGTATTCAGAAACTTTTCAGATTTTTACATTTGTGACTTTTTTTTCAAAATCACAGTTCAATTCCTGGTTTTTGCTCACTCTGTGTATGAAAGTGCTCTAAAAGAAGCAGGTGATAAAATTATATATACATGTATAACAATATGCTATGTTTGAATACTGGTAATTTGGTTTACAATGTATTTACATTACTTTTAAAGTTGTTTAAGGCATCCATGAACTTTACAACAAGTCCGCTTCAGTACCTACATCCTGCAGAAATGGATGTAGGTACTGTATCTGACAATCCCAAACACTGTTAGACTGTACAGAATTGATATGTGTCCTTCTAACCTCTGCCTTAAATATGCAAAACAATGTGTGGTTTTGTAAATATAACACTATCAGAAAGCATAGTTATAAGAGATCTGACTTCTTTCCTGATTGATAAGAACTTAAGACATTTGTCAAGAATGTTGGCAGAAAATGTTACCCAATGTTGTAGGAAATTTTAAGGAATAAAAAATTTAGATGTGTTTCGGTTATTTTTATGTTGTTCTGTTGGTAATTACCTGTCAGTCTGTTAAAGGGCTGCCGTTTTTCTTTCATTCATGAAATTTCCTGAAGCATAAGCAATATAAAGAAGTGACTTGTTGCTTTTTTTACAAAGTGATGGAATGAAAAGTTTGTTCAAAGTTGTCAGGTTATAAAAACCTGTTATTTTCAAACACTTGTTAGTGGTTTTTGGAAGCGTTTCCCACAGAACTAATCCCATCAGATGTGATTCATTGCATATCAAATGGATGGGACCATTTTTGATATGTAACGGTTTTGTGAAATTTCAATTTATAATTCCTTCATTTTTTGGCGAAGAATTTCTTCTATTCAAAAAGCAATTATAAAATAAAAAATTTAAAATTGAACAGGTGGTCTGCCTCATGGGAATTTCAAAAGACCTTTCTTTTCCCAGGTTCAACATAGCAGTGTACATGCAGTTTATAAAAGATTGCTGAAAATGTATACTTAACTACAGTTTGAAGATTTTGTATAATTTCAATACGTTTTTAGCTTTATAAGTTTGCAAAAACAAAGCTAGAGATTTGTCCGAGGGACACAAAATACTGTCAGCTTCAGGGTTACTCGAACAGTTGAAATGTTAAAGAAATGAAACTTAGATTCACAGACTATTGGCAAGATTGAAATATTTACAGAGTCAAGGTTGAAAGATATTGAAAGATTTAATTTTTGGCAAAATTTAGAAAAAGCGAGTGGACTAGAACTAGCTGCCCAGACTGTGGGTTACAAGAAAAATAACCTAGATGTTCATGGCCTGTTAATGTTTTTGTGATGTTTATAATTTCCTCTGATTCTTTGGGCAATGTTTGCAAAACAAAAAAATAATTATATTATTGAATAGCCATAAACCTTTTCTTGAATATGGGATAAGAGACATGGGAGGGGGGATTCTTTCATGTTTTATTTTAAATGTTATTTTGCAATAAACTGAATTGACCATATAATATTACACTTTATGTCATTAATATTCAGCATAAAGTTAAGAAAGTGTGAAGTTATTCACCAAACTGTCTTAATGTAGATTGTGAAACTTACTAAAGCGTTGTTTGTCTTTTCAGAACAAATTTAGACGACATTCTTGATCTAAATGCATACGGGGATCTCTCTCCACAAAGGTATGTTTTCTGTTTTCATGCATAATGTATTCACAAACAGATTGAGATCATTACATGCTTAACAAGAAAATGTGAGTGGGGTAGAATGATAAATGTTAAAAAAGTGACATACAAAGCTGTTGCTTATATCTACAATCATTTTTCTCTCAAGTAGCTCTTGCAAGGACCAAGACAAGGAAGCTGCATGTACCAGCTTTAGGTGCTACATCTTAACTAGCGTATATCTAGGACTGGTATTGCTCTACACTGATGAAGACTTTTAGCTGTGATATATCGACCAATGCATAAGGATTATACAATTATTTACCTAATATGTAAATATTACATTGCATTATAAGGAAGTAATTTGTAAATACATGTACTGTATTACAGCATAGAAAGTACATTTATAGACAGAGGCTACAGAATAACAGATGCACACTCTATAGACAAAGTAAGTACACTACAAGGAAGTATGTATATAAGAATTGCAAAATTAGTACTGTTCGAAAAACCAGCCAAATTGTTCACAGTACCTAGGAATTATTGCCCTTGAATTTATAAAAGTTTGCCAATCTTGCTCTTTCCATACTCTATCTTGATGAATGTCGATAAACCATTTTCTAACCTTTTTATAGGCATATTCACAGGTGAGCAGTATAGCTTCATTAAGGCTCTCTTGTCTTACAGCTTCTCTTTTGTCAGTAATGAAAACTGAAACTAAATGAGACCTTAATGAGAAAATTACTTGTGCATTGAAGTTTGCAAATTGCATTTAAGCACATTTTCCCCTGGCAGACTGTATATACAACGCTTTTTTTATTCCTACATTGTGACACATTATCTGTTGTTTATTATAAGTTAATAACCCAAACTTTCCTCAGATAGCTATCTGTTCTACCTCATTTCTAACCCTACTTGCATAAAACTGTTTAATGTGACTTTAATGGTTGTGAAAATTGACTTGTACTGACTGATAAGCCTCCTGGCTTGACAGGATAATTGCCCAATTTGCTCAACTTTCTCATATTTTGAAAACATATAAATTCTGGTCATTTTTCATACTACATCTCCAAACAGATTGATGG
Source organism: Saxidomus purpurata (assembly GCA_022818135.1). Taxonomy (NCBI): domain Eukaryota; kingdom Metazoa; phylum Mollusca; class Bivalvia; order Venerida; family Veneridae; genus Saxidomus; species Saxidomus purpurata. Next base: position 37,879,888 of record JAFMSR010000005.1, on the reverse strand, counting down.
CTCTGAGAGGCTGCTTGAATACTGTAGACAAATGGTGAATAGAAATAACAGTTTTCATAACAACTATAAACATAGACAAACTATTTGCAAACAGTCTGTTTTATGAGTTCAGGCAATATATTTCCCATGGCAAATAATATTTGTGATGTCTTAAATGTACTGTAGGCTGTAAATGTTGTTGGACCATTCACCAGCAATTGAAAGATTTACTGTTATGCACTGCTTAAACAAACAGTGGGAAAACGAAAGAAAATATAGGAAAAGTTTCTTTCTGTAAAATAGTTTAAAGTTACCGGTTTGGCTGAACATGTAGGAGAAGAAATCTCAACTTTTTCTGGCTGATTTTTGTAATTTGCTTTATTCAGGTAGAAATAGATCATTTCTTTGTCAACTTAAAAAATAAAAAACCAAACAGCCTACAATTTATCTAAAAAAAAAAAGTTAAAAAGAAGGAATATGAAATAAATCAACTAAAAAATTCAGCAGTTTTGCTCTATCATTTGTGGGGGGAAATGGTGCAACAGGAAAAAAAATGTAAGTACAAAATATAAGAAAAATTAAAAAAATAGAAATTTCTAAATTTTGGGAGGTTACATGATTATAGAAAAAAATCGAAATGCTTGTATGTATCTCTTAAAAAAGAAACATAATTCTCCCAACACATTGACAAATGGTTACATTGTTGCCTGCTGTTTAGGGGTTTGGCAGGTTCTTGAACTGAGAGTAGCCTGATATCTGAGAACATAGTCTGTCACTGTGCATATATGTTATTTCACACTGTTTCTCACCAGCTCAAACCTGTACAGCTCACTACAATTTCCATAATTGCAAAAAAAAGAGATCACACATTATATATATGACTTTCTACACAGTTACACTGGTTAATTTGTTCTGTAAAGTATTTATGCTGCTTCTTTGAAGTTGCCAAATTATGGTCAAGAAATCTTGGCAAATAAAAATGCCTAGTACTGTTGAAGACAGAAATTATTTTCACACAGAAACAGCTTTATCTATCTCAGTCAGATTTCAGCAAGACATATTATGCATTGGTGAACACAGTTGTTTCCTGGCAAAATAAACCATTATTTGAAAATTTATAAATTTCAGTCTGTAACTACACTGACGTTAGAACAGGAGGGAGATATAGACAAAGAACGCCTTGATAGATTTCTGCAAACTCTTCTCTGGGAAAAATCAGTATTGAACATGCAAGGAGATGCTATAGAGTTATATAGAATCAAGGTATTTAAGTTATTGTTAGAGATCTTAAGATGGCATAAA
>JAFMSR010000005.1:37819405-37878107 GCA_022818135.1 Saxidomus purpurata | reverse complement strand
CTTTGTTGCATTGCACTGAAGTACATTTCAAGGGTTGATTGTGAAACTAATGTATCTGCATATAAAAATAGAAGCAGATACAATAGTTTCGCGAAGGACACTCAATTTGTGTATTTTCCATGCAATTCACGTTTACATGAACGCTTCAAATGTATACTTCCCAGATGCAATGCAGCAAAACATGATTTATTTTATCTATTTACTTTACAATTATGTGTTTATTTCAGCCAATTAAAAAGTATAAAAAAATTAAACATGATAACAAAAGGAGATAATGAATTAAATAACAATTAAAAAGAGGAGATAACATGATAATTAATTCAGTTTAATTACAATCTGGTTGGTATCATTGCAACTTTGTAACAGACAGACAGAAGTTTTATTGACTTAAACCTTTTTGTCATACAAATACAATACATAGCAATTTTATTTTATCGTGCGATCACAATACAGGAGTACACTTCCAAAACTATTACAATGTTCACATGAAGATCAAGAAATATAAAAATTAAAATACATTTCAGGAATCATATGAGGGATGAACAATAGTGGTGGGATAAAACTTATTAAATGTAATATTTATCCACACTATGGTAGTCTGATATAATAATATCAACGTTTTCCTGCAAAACGTATGTATTTTGTCAAAGCTTATAATCATCTTTCTTCAAACTTTGAAGGAGATAAAGAAATTGGAACATACTCGTTCTTTCATAGAAATGAGACTATCTTTTTTTGAATATTAAAAAGGCAGGGCAATTCATTACAAAGTGGAACTCAAATGTCCCCACCCTGGCACATTTAACATAATAGCACCTTTTACCAACTCACATAGCAGAACATGAGATAATAAAAGCAGCTTTGACATTGAATACCTGTATTTAAACACTAGATTTAGTTGTACATGCAACATTCTAAATACTTGTGCAAGTGTACTTACACCTTGATGAGAATCCCCATTTTCTCCCAAGGACATGAAGCAAATATAAAGGCAACTTGAATGATGACCGAATGAACAATGAGAAGTCACTTTAGGTCATAAAGATACACAGTAGATCTGGTCTCATTGTACAAAATACATTCATTTACATGTATTTTAATACAATTTAGAACTCTGTTGAAATGTGTTGTGTTTCTTTCATTGTCAAAGTTTTGCTTGAATGTTGTAGTACAAACAGAACAAGAGTCACAACATTTGATATATATATAATCATAATGTAACAGAAGCATGGCTTTCTGTAGGATGATTGAGTTTACTATGTAACTACAGCAAAACTAGCAAATGGCCAATAATAATAATAATAATAGTCTTTATTTACAGAGGCTACACATTTAAGTGTACACAATCTTCCATGTGGGCCTCTATTATATACATGTACATATTTACAAAACATTATAAAAAGATTTAACATAATTCACATAGAAAATTACAGATTTCAAAGGATACATAGAACATTTACAATGTAATAAGAGAACATTAAACAAAATATTACATTAAAGTCTCATGCAAAATAGGTATGTTATTATGATTAAAAAGTAATGAATTCATATATAGCAAATAGATATATGTAAGTTACTGTCAATGAATGCAATCCTGGAAAATTCAGAAGCACTACATTCTCAATGTATGTGGTATATAATATAAGAAGTGTTCAATATGCAAACATAGAGTTAGCGAGTTGAAGTTTTTTTGATATGTAGACCATGAACAGACTATATGAATGTGCAGGCTCATCATGATGTATAATCACAAATATTTAAATAATTGGTATCAGCACAAACTCATGCAAGCAAGTCTGAGTTATTTTACCTTCACTATAGGCTTATCTCATTGTTATGATTAACTTTCAATGAGGTCACCATGACTTTTTAGAAAAAAATTAACTTGAACATAAATGCAATGCAGGCATCAAGACAAACAGCAGTTATGCTCAATAGACGATAAACTATATAGAACTTATTCAAATGCTTAAAGGGAAGTAACCCAAAAACATACACTTGGCTGCTCATACAAAGTTAGTTTCCTTACTGCTATTGGGTTTGCTATTCCATTTCAGTGGTGCACTGGATTTCTGCTTAATGTGTAGTTTGATTTATGTTTTCCATAATAGACATTAAAATCACTGTGACTGTTGACATGACCTTTGAAATAATACTTTAACTTCCTTTTTTTTGGGAACAATGTGAAAGAATCTCTAAATTAGTACTATCTAGTTGTGACTAGCCCTTTATATTAGGAGCCAGGTTGTGATTACCGTAAATGTTGAAAAACAGGTACCTGTAATTACATGTACAAATGTTTTTCTCCTTTTTTCATGCCTAAAGTTAGTGGTAAATGTGTAATTTCACAGGTGTTGTCTATGTTTATTCATGACAAAATTATTCTGAAAGTTAAAAATACCAGTCAGTCATTATCAACTGACTAGAATACAGTCAGCAGTTAATGAGATTTCTTTACGATGTGTATTAACTCGTAGCAGTACTATTAAAAGCTGTGATAAGGCCTCGTTATTTGGGGGTTATAACCTTTTCTAACGGTAATTACTGATATACACTGTATACTTTTTCTCTTATTACTATTCCCCAAGTGTAGGTTGCACTCAGTCTTAAAATGCTCTCGAAAAGTAGAAAAATAAAACAAAATATTTAAAAAATAAATGGACACAGGTCAGGAAGCGTAATGTAATTTCGCAAGGTTTTTGAATGACATGCATAACTTATTGCAAATCACTCATCTTTAGTTAATTCCAGCATAACTCTGTTAAAAATAATCCAAACAAAACCTGCCCAGCACATGCACAACTAAACTTAGTACCAATCACTCTTGTAAAGGACTGCTAGACCATTATCCTAAAGCTCATCCTGGCACTGAGCTAAAAAGTCAAAAGCCAACACTGACGCAAAAGTGACTGTAATAGCTCTCCTTTTTCCTTGAAAAGTACAACTAAAAGAGATAAAGCCATGTGTGTATGAATCAATTAAAAGAATAATACAATGCATTTCAGTATCCATCTACAGTTCTAACCACTTAACATGTTACTGTAGACTACTTCTCCATGCAAAGGTCACACTGATATTTCTTAGTACATTGAGCTCCATTCATGCATTCCATCAGATTTTTCTTATTCTTGTAATTTACATTGCCTTTGTTGTATGTTGATTTTATTTCTATGTCATTGTGTGCGTCATTCTTATATTAACAGCTTCGCTCGTGTGACACCAAAGTAGCTCTTTGTGTGAAATTCATACTGCAAGAATTACATTTCTCTTTTAATTCCGTAAAATGACCATTGTTGTTCCAAAGCTGCTGAAACCCTCTGATACTGCAAGTGAATCTAAATATTTTCTTGTGTTGAGGTTTAACATGTAGCTTGAGTCCATATTTGCTTAAAATTGTTTCCCACAGTGCATCCCAGGTGATGTTGGGTTAGCTGTTGTTACAGACTTTCTATTGTCATTCCTCTTATGTCATTTCAGATTTAAAGCAGATCTTGTACAGTACATACACACATCACACTGAAAGAGAGTGGGCAACTTCCTCAAACAATTTGTTGCATGGCATTAGCTCAAATGACATGTCCATCTGAAATAAACAAGAGGGCCAAGATGTTGGTATATTACTCACCTGGCTACCATTGCCTATAATATAAGGTCAACAACAGCAGAAAGTGTTAAACTTGACCTTGGGGTCCTGGTTTAAACAATCTTCATATATAATGCGACATTCAAAATACCTAGCTCTCAGCTTGGTGGTTCTAGACAAGAATTTTTTTAAAGTTTTCCACATACATTGTATAAGACTTCGTTAGATCAAATGATCCACAGGCGGGCTCCAGTTTTTGAGTAGAAGATTTTTAAAGATTTTCATTTTGGTTGCCATTGCAACAAGAGTTCTACATGGAATGGAATTATTTGAACAACTTGATAGATCTTTATCCAAGGAACATTCCTACAAAGAATCATTAACATTGGCCAAGTGGTTTCAGAGATATCATTTGAAGGAAATGGTGAACAGATGTACAATGTACACTGGATGGTGAGCGATCCTAAAAGCTCATCCTAGCAGTTTGTGCCAGGTGAGCTTACTAGATTTGTGTTCAGTAGAACACTTGTATCTCACTCTTACACTTTGTCAGAATAACTAAATAATTTTGTGACAAAATTGAAGTACAACAAGAGAGCCAAGATGGCCATATATCACTCACCTGACTACCGGGGGTCATGATTGTAACATAATTCGTAGAGGTCCACTACACAATGCTTAGTAACATTCAAAATATCTATTCTCTACGTGTGGGCTGTATATATTTTTTAAAAAGTTTTTCCTACATAAGCCTATGTAAAACCAAGTGACCCCCCCCCCAGCCCCCCCCCAGGTGGGGTCAATTTTGACTCTGGGGTCATAATTTGAACAATATTGGTAGAGGTTCACTAGACAAGGCCACATGCTAAATATCTAAGCTTTAGGCCTTTTGGTTTCAGAGAAGATTTTAAAGTTTTTCCTATTTGTTGCCATAGCAACCAGAGTTATGCATGGAATGAAATCCTCTTAACAATTTTGGTAGAGTTTCATGCAAGGAACATCCCTGCACAGTTTCATCAACATTAGCCCGGTGGTTTCAGAGGAGAAGTCGTTTGAAGTAAATGGTGGATGACGGATGGACGACGTACGATGTATGACGGATCCCAGACGGTGAGTGATCCTAATAGCTCTCCCTGGCACTTTGTGCCCGGTGAGCTAAAAAGAAACACAGGGTGAACCTTTGTGATGATCTACAGGACTGTATTAGAAGTTATCTCAAATTGTATAAAGATTTATCTTTCATAGGCAAATTTCCAAATATTGATCAGTTTATGACCTTTCTGAGCTTCTGCTAGCTGCACCATAGTTGAAAGAAGGTATCAGTTCAGTATAAATAGTGAAATGTGTATCCATGAGGAATACACAAATATTACATTTTTTCTTACCCTACATTTCTTTTTTCTTTCAGTATAGTTGCTGGCATAGTGTGTGATATATAATGTCATAACTTTAAGTGATGTCATAAAGTATGTCAGTAAAGAAGTTGCAATTTTGGGTGAGATTCTTTTAGATGTAACCACACAAAGATAGCAACAATGCACAACATTGTTCAAATTGCCTCTCTAGTCATTCCTTTTGTTACTATGGAGATGATAAAGTACAAACATTAAATGATCATTTTATTTTTCGAATATCTATTGGTGTAAGATGATATACGAACACTTAATTTTAACAATATTTCAAGAAAACAACTTGAAACTAAGAAAGTTGTGATGTTTGTACTTTTTGTATCCCCTTCATATAAATAAATTGGATTAAGTATTTGTCAGATTCTAAGCTAGATATAACTAAAAGCTAGCTCTTAGATTTTTACTGTCACATCATTATGATGTTAGTTACTTACCAAATGCTGGAAATCAAATTGGTTTATAATTGTGAAATATGTATAAATTAATGGATATAAAAGAGACCTTCACTAACTGGTGACATGGTATGTGGTGCAACAAAAAAGGCAACACATGAACACAAATCAAGGCTTATACCTAGACTGTAAACAAGGAGGACAAGAAGAAAAGAATTGATGCATGACATTAAAGGTGCTGCAAAGAATGTTCTTATTTTTATTTTTGGTAGCAGGTGTTGTATTGTAAGCATTTAGATCACACTAAGTCTTAATGTCCTTATACCTGCACGGAATTGAAGTGCAACAATTAAATAATTATCCACTGTAGATACCTTCTTTGAATAAAGATACATACAAGTTCCCAAGTTCTTTGCAACATTGTGATATAATTTTTAATAGATTGTTTCTAATTTGACATCTGAATATTAAAGACTTTACATCCATAACAATATTTTGGTATAAGCAAGTCTTTGAGAAGTCTAGTGAATGTCTTCGGGTAAATAGTTTGCCAAAAAGGATCAGCTTTGAAGTCAATACAATTTTTTTTATTGATGTAGTTTTACACTTTTCAAAATGGATCTTGTTATTTTTGGTATAGGAATAGGTAACAAGTTACACGATTCAGTGCCACCTTATACAGATCTTGATGATTCTGTTTCTTCAGCAAGATTCCTTTAAAATTGGCCTAGTAGCTTTGCTGTAAGTCTTCTGATGTGCAAAGTCCCTATCATTTTTAAATGAAAATTGAGTAAAACTTTGGTGAGTTAAAAAAGTGTATGAGCAATTGTCACTAAACAGTACAAAAATACTTATTATCATTTATAGTAGTCTACAGGGAAAGAGCAGAGTCCCTGACTGACTATGTGCAGAATGAGAAAGTCAGTGCATTCTTAGACTACTAATTTCATCTTCAATTTTTCTTAAATGATCTGATTCACTGTAGTCAGCATTTGTTTGTATGTTATTACACATTACACAATGTCAAGTCTGTTCTGGCAAATATTCTGTGCTATGATGGAAAGTAGGTTCTTGCCCATACCAGAATAGCTTTCAATTTAAAATTTCAATGATACCACTTATATTATTGTGGCCAGACTGAATTTTTTTTCCATACAGATAGTTCCATAGTTCAAGCCTTTACCGAAAAATGTTCAAGGCCATGCTGTTATTGAATAACTTTGATATTTTTCTGCACTTGTTTTGTTTTTCTTGACATGTTTTGGACTTTTAGATACCAGCTAAACTATTTATTAATAGAATATATGAAGAGATTTAAAAGTACAAGTTGTCCTATCTGCTCACAGATTATACACGAGTCCAGTGAATGGGTGTCTTTCTTGACGTATCTGGACTCATCATACTCCCAAGTCCTTTCTGGAACATGAGGTATGCCGCACATTTCATCGCCTCATGCAGGGCAGACTCAATGACTGAACCACTTCCATAATGCCATTATGCATTAGTGAAATATATGTTGTGTTCAATCATCTAAAATATCTAGATGTATTTTAACATCCAATGCTGACACCTGCTATGAGTAACTATGTGCTATGTGTATGACAAGAGTAACTTCCTTGTTCAGCTAAAAGACTGATTTTGAATTTCAATAGCACTGTTATGAAAATATCTATGAAGTTTCATGACAAAATTTGCGAGGAGTATTAACCAGTATTTTCCGTATATAGCAAGAAAACCAATACAAAAGGACAGAACTAGATGTCACATTGCACAGTACTTAATTTCAACATAATTATATCTTCAAGCAAAGGCTAGAATTCATGACAATTTTTTCAATAGATTTAAGGATCTTTTATGGAGTGGCCTCGGAAAATATTGAAAATTCTTTCAATATTTAGGCCTAACTATTTTGAGCAATGTCTGGAATATTTTACAAATCAAACAGTTTTATAGCTTGATTAGTTAATTAGATAAACCTATATCTTCAGAAATGTGCAGAATATTTGCCAGAACAGACTGGAATTTATTTAATGTGTAATAATATTCAGACAAATGATGATTACAATGAATCAGATCCTATAAGGAAAATTAACTATGACATGATATGGCTGGACTATTACAAAGTTAATTCAAACCAAAACATCAAGAATTGTATAAGGTGGCACCAAATTTCGTAACATTTTACCTATACTACCAAAAATAAAAACATATGTTTTGAAAAGTGTAAAATTACAATAACACAATAGAACTTGCATCAATTTCAAAACTGAAACTTCCAGACCAACCTTTTACCCGACGACACCACTTGATTTCTCAATGACACCTACAAAATGCCAAAATATTGTTATAAATGACTAAAAGAACAATTTACTAGAATATGTCTACAATGTTGCAAAGAACTGGAGAACATGTATTTTTTTATCTTATTGTTTATAGTCCCAGCCCTACCTTGGATTTTTCCAAGGGTTAAACTTCCGAGACTTCGGGGCAAGTTGAAGAGTCAGATACAGATACAATGGATTGCAGGTACTAGACCCTATGAAAAGACCCCTTTGTTCTTTACATGCCTGGTGTATAGCACCTATACACTCAAGACTACCTCTGGGTTTCTAACCAGGTCATCTCGATATGGGTGAAAAATACTGAAATTTCCAGTGTCAGGGCTGGGATTCAAACTGAGGCCTTGGGATTGGTAGTCTAGATCGTAAACCACTGTACCACAGAGCAACCCTGAAGTAATGTAACTGTTGCATGAAGCATTTTAATGTACTTTTCATAAAAATGCACCATTCAATGTAGGATGAAGGGTTATCTAAATGACTCATTACAATACATAACCCGATACCAAAAGATAAACAACAAGAGCTGTCCCTCCCAAGTGACGAATGCCCCCGAAAGAGGTGCCTCACAGTCTGTGTCCTCTCCATGTGCTCAATAAATGTGCTATGTAATTTTAAAATCCTTCCATGCATGACAGAGTAATCATGCATACAGTATTCCATTACTTTAAACACTAAGTGTGACCTTGACCTTTGAGGTAGGGACTTGGGTCTTGCACGCGACACATCCGCTTGATGTGCTAGACATTTGTGCACAGTTATTTTAAAATCCTTCAAAGCATAATAAAGTTATAGTCCGGACACAAATGTATGCATATATACAGGATTCCATTACCTATAAACTCTAAGTGGACCTTGACCTTTGTGGTAGGGATGTGGGTCATGCACGCGACACGTCGTCTTGATGTGCTAGACATTTGTGCCAAATTATTTTAAAATCCTTCAAGGCATGACAAAGTTACAGTCCGGACACGAATGTGTGCATATATGCTTATATAGAGGAACCATTACCTTCAAACTCTAAGTGTGACCTTGACCTTTGAGCTAGGGATGTGGGTCTTGCACGCGACACGTCGTCTTGATGTGCTAGACATTTGTGCCAAGTTATTTTAAAATCCTTCAAGGCATGACAAAGTTACAGTCCGGACACGAATGTGTGCATATATGCTTATATAGAGGAATCCATTACCTTCAAACTCTAAGTATGACCTTGACCTTTGAGCTAGGGACGTGGGTCTTGCACGCGACACGTCGCTTGATGTGCTAGACATCTGTGCCAAATTATTTTAAAATCCTTCAATGCATGACAAAGTTACAGTCCGGACACGAATGTGGCATATATGCTTATATGGAGGAATCCATTACCTTCAAACTCTAAGATGACCTTGACCTTTGAGCTAGGGACGTGGGTCTTGCACGCGACACGTCGTCTTGATGTGCTAGACATGTGTACCTAGTTATTTTAAAATCCTTCAATGCATGACAAAGTTACAGTCCGGACACGAATGTGTGCATATATAGAGGATTCCATAACCTTCATACTCCAAGTGTGACCTTCACCTTTGAGGTAGGGATGTGGGTCTTGCACGCGACACGTCGTCTTGATGTGCTAGACATGTGTGCCAAGTTATTTTAAAATCCTTCAATGCATGACAAAGTTACAGTCCGGACACGAATTTGTAAGTGGGGACGCACGGACGGACGGACAGACGGACAGACGGACGGACGGACAGACGGTCAGACGGACAGACGGACAGACGGTGCGATTTTAATATGCCACCCTTCGGGGGCATAAAAACATGAATTCTTTGCAGCGCCTTAAATGCCTCACATCAATTCTTTTCTTGTTGTCCTCTTTGTGTACAATCTACGGAATTGTCTGAATTTTTTCAATATGTCACTTTTTTGTGACATCACATACTAAATCACCAACAGGTAGAGCTCTCTTTTATATCCATTAACCTATACATATTTCACAATGATGCACCAATTTGATTTTCAGTTTTTGATAAGTAGCTAACATTGCAATGTTTTGATAGTAAAAATATTTTAATTACTATAGGTAATATCTAGCTTAAACTCTAATAACTATCTATCTTGTTATATTGCCTCACACCTCTCACGAGTATTATGGGCAGGGTGCACGCCGGGTGTTAATAAAAGATAAAACTACTGCAAGATAGCTCCCACAGTCAAGAGAAACAAGACGTTTAAAACTGTTTAAAATAGTAAAAGAATAAAAGGGTTAAAAACAACTGTTGTATGATTAATAATTGGTTTGGGACACTGCCTGCTTGAATGATTCAAGATCAGGCAGGATCCCAATATGCGTGGGTAATCTATTCCACAGGACTGTGGTATGGGGGAAAAAAGAGTACTTAAAGAAGTCCGAGTTTGCATGGGTTTGGAGGAGACTAAAGGGGTGCATATGTCTTGTTAACCTGTTTGGGACTTCTAGGTAACTGGGCAGGGAGATTGCTACAAGATTGTAGTATATTTTGTAAAACAACCAATTTCAGCTCAAAGGACAATATCACACTTCAAGTTTAAAGGTAAACAAGAGCTGTCCCTCACAAGTGATGAATGCCCCCGAAAGAGGTTCCTCACAGTCTGTGTCCTCTCCATGTGCTCAATAAATGTGCTATGTAATTTTAAAATCCTTCCATGCATGACAGAGTAACCATGCATACAGTTTTCCATTACTTTAAACACTAAGTGTGACCTTGACCTTTGAGGTAGGGACTTGGGTCTTGCACGTGACACATCCGCTTGATGTACTAGACATTTGTGCCAAGTTATTTTAAAATCCTTCAAAGCATGATAACGTTATAGTCCGGACACAAATGTATGCATATATACAGGATTCCATTACCTATAAACTCTAAGTGTGACCTTGACCTTTGTGGTAGGCATGTGGGTCTTAAACGCGACACGTCATCTTGATGTGCTAGACATTTGTGCCAAATTATTTTAAAATCCTTCAATGCATGACAAAGTTACAGTCCGGACACGAATGTGTGCATATATGCATATATAGAGGAATCCATTACCTTCAAACTCTAAGTGTGACCTTGACCTTTGAGCTAGGGATGTGGGTCTTGCACGCGACACGTCGTCTTGATGTGCTAGACATTTGTGCCAAGTTATTTTAAAATCCTTCAATGCATGACAAAGTTACAGTCCGGACACGAATGTGTGCATATATGCATATATAGAGGAATCCGTTACCTTCAAACTCTAAGTTTGACCTTGACCTTTGAGCTAGGGATGTGGGTCTTGTACGCGACATGTCGTCTTGATGTGGTAGACATTTGTGCCAAATTATTTTAAAATCCTTCGATGCATGACAAAGTTACAGTCCGGACACGAATGTGTGCATATATGCATATATAGAGGAATCCATTACCTTCAAACTCTAAGTATGACCTTGACCTTTGAGCTAGGGACGTGGGTCTTGTACGCGACACGTCGTCTTGATGTGCTAGACATTTGTGCCAAGTTATTTTAAAATCCTTCAATGCATGACAAAGTTACAGTCCGGACACAAATGTGTGCATATATAGAGGATTCCATAACCTTCATACTCCAAGTGTGACCTTGACCTTTGAGGTAGGGATGTGGGACTTGCACGCGACACGTCGTCTTGATATGCTAGACATGTGTGCCAAGTTATTTTAAAATCCTTCAATGCATGACAGAGACACAAATTGTAAGTGGGGACGCACAGACGGACAGACGGACGGACGGACAGACGGAAGGTGCAACTTTAATATGACACCCTTCGGGGGCATAAAAATAGACATACAAGACCATGCGCCAACTGCAACTTCCTCATACATTGAAGGATTTTGAGTTGACTTGGCACAGCTACATGATTGTATACCACAATGTAGTGCAGCTCAAAGGACAATGTCACACTTCAAGTTTAAACGTAAACTAGATGCCTATGTGCAACATGTCAAGCCCGCCCGCTGTCAAAAGGACTAACTCCTTACCAAGTATAAATAGGTCAAAGTACACCTAATATTGGATGTAACATATTGGTCTGGTTATTTGTGGGTGTTGCACTTTACTTTTAAATACAGATTTCCGAATCTTAATGTCTTAACAAAACATGCATAGTCAAAATAATATGAAACAATCGCTGTCCCAGTACAACATTTAGTTTAGTCTATTCTATGAAAGTAAAAAGCCAGGAAGTGTGATAGGAGTAGTACATATAATTCTTAGTTCACTCAAAATGGAATCAACATTGAAGAGAGTTAGGCAATAGGGAAATATCTGTGCCTTGCTTAAGGACACTACCAGCATGGGCGAGAATCAAACCCAGGATCCTCTGATCCTGAGGTGAATGCTTTTCTATTGTGTCACTAAACATTTAGGGTAACTGACGCTCAAAGGCAGTAACCTAAGACAGTTTTAGTTTTGAGTTCCTTGAATATAACCTTTAAACTTGTGACAATTGAAATAATCTGTTCAAACATGATTGGCAATAGCTCTTTAAAACAGTATCTTAGATGAACTTACTAGTGACAGTTACTACTTGAGATGCTGCAACAGACAAAACTACTGATCCTTGAATTTGGCTATGGCAAGAACTGCTACCTTTACTTGCCCGCTTGATTCAGCAATAACTCCGACTGCTTAGGCAGAAAGAAAATTCTACTCAGAAAAGAAGGAATCTGTGTTTCCGAGACAGAACATTACTGGTTAAGAGCATTTTAACACCAACTTATTCCATTAAAATGGATCGAAATGCATACTGATATTGAAGTAAACGGAACTGTACACATACATAAAATGCTTATTTTTAAACATCTATTTAGAAGAACTACTTTCAAGCATAAATGAAATCCTTTCTTTAACAAAACAAATGATTGCCCAAATCAGTTTTTAGGTCAGTCCTTAAATTATAATGAAACATACTTGCAGCTTAAAAGAAAGTTTTGTCAAAAATGATTGGCCAAAATAGTCCTTAAAGGAAATTAATTTTAACCAAAGTTTTGTCTTGACAGAAATCTTTGTCAAAAATGATTGGCTGAAACAGTCCTCTAAATGATCCTACTGGTTAATGTGAAGCTTTTGTGAACTAGATGCCCATGTGCAACATGTCGAGCCCACCATATGTCAAAAGGGCTAACTCCTTACCAAGTAGAGATGGGTCAAAATACACCTAAATATTGGATGTAACATGTATGTTGTACCACAGAAAAGTGGTCTCGATTTTTTCTGTACGGCCAGTAATAAAAAAGTTACAATATAAGCTATTTATAGTAACAACAAAGGGAAGTAATTCTAAAAACAAGGGTAGCCAATGGTGGTGAACATTTGTACAAAGTAACATCAAAATCCCTCCATGCATGAAGAAGAAATGCTCCAGACAAAGATATTCTTGACTTTGAACTTTAACCTCTAAGTGTGACCTTGACCATAGACCTAGGGAACTGGTTCTTGCGCATGACACTCCGTCTCATAATGGTGAACATTTGTGCCAAGTTAAATTAAAATCCCTCCATGCATGAAAAAGATATGCTCCAGACAAAGTCATTCTTAAATTTGACCTTTAACCTCCAAGTGTGACCTTGACCTTAGACCTAGGGACCTGGTTCTTGCACATGAAACTCCGTCTCATGATGGTGAACATTTGTGCCAAGTAACATCAAAATCCCTCAATGCATGAAAAAGATATGGTCCGGACAAAATTAGACGGACGGACACACGCACATACACCGAACCGCCAAAAGTGACAACTATGTCGAGCTCACAGCAAGTGGGCTCGACAAAAATGATTTGCCTAAAATTGTCCTAACAGGAGTATTCAAATGGCATAAATGCTTTAGTTTCTGAAACAAATTATCTTGCCATTTGACTATTATATATAATCTCAACCACTTGCTTTCTCTCTTCAAAGCTCTAAGATACTAGAAAATGACTATACTGGACAGCCTACTGGGTATATCTCAGTAACCTGTTACCAAGATATTAAATTTGTGCCTAACCTAGGAAGCCTGCTTGGCATAGCCAACTTGAAGACAGACTTACCATACAGCACATTCAGATGGAGTTTTCAGGGGATGACAAAAAGAAAAAGCAAAAGCAAGAATCAAGATTACAGACCTACAAATATCTCTACATTTTTTATAAAATTTTTACAAAAGATCAAAACATTTGTACACTGACTGACCTAAAAACCATCACATTATTTTTGTGCACACAGTTTATAAGATGCTAACCACTAGCTATCTTTCTCTAAGGCACTTAACTTGCGCCTTACCCAAAAAGCTTGCTAGTTTTAGATTTCCTAATATTTGTACAAAAGGGCACAAATGAAATATTAACATATTCAAATTTTGTTGCTAATCAAAGTTGAAGATGAATAATTTTCAATGATGAGAAACCAAAGACCAACTAAGGCTCATGTACACAAAAGCCATTACTGGTTACATAGTATGATGTTGTTGAAAATGATTGGAATAAACTGTCCATAAAATGAATTATATCCCTTACAGAAATGACTTGGCCTTATCATGAGCTTTCTAAAGTACATGAAGGCTTTGTCATAAACAATGAGTCAGAACAGTCCCTTAAAATGAACCTTATACCCTATGAGAAGTTTTTGTCAAAAATAAGTTGCATGAACAGTCCTTACAATGAAATTAAGGGGATGTAAAGGCTTTACCATTTGTGTTGAGCATGTCAAAAATATTTAACAAACATTAAGCAGGAAACCCATTTAGTCACAAATTAGTGTAACAACCTAGTTACTGACTACAGTAAACTCCGCTTATAACGAACTCTTCGGGACCTATCAAATATGTTCCTTATATCCGGAGTTCCTTATATCCGTATATCGAACAAGTTCCTTATATACGATGCATATATATCAAACTAAAATATATATCGAACAAGTGTTTTTGTAGTGAAATGTAATAAAATCTGAACCATCAACTTTTGATTTTCCTACCTCCCTTTGAGGAGTTATAAAGATCTATAACTGTTACATGTATCCTTTTCTATACCCGTAAATCTATGTAAAATAATTGCAAGGATTAATAAAACATAACAAGAGGGCCATGATGGCCCTGTATCGCTCACCTGTCTACCATTGGCAAAAATAAAAAGGTTATTAATAGCAGAAAGGACAATTTTACCTTTGGCTCATGATATCCTCTTAATAAGCCATGTGAATCAAAAGACCCCCAGGCAGGGTTAATTTTGACCCTGAGGTCAGAATTTGAACAATCTTGGTAGAGAGTCAATTATTGCAACAGCTGAATATCTAAGCTCTAGGCATGCACTGTTGGCTATTCATTTTTTTGATGTCTGATCATGATCTGCACTGTAAGCTATTCATTGTATGTTGGCTGGTCATGATCTGCACTGTCAGTTTTTATTTTTGCTGTCTGATCAGATCGCACTGTTTGATAGCATTTTTTAGCTGTCTGATCATGATCTGCACTTTCATAATTTAGCTGTCTGATCATGATCTGCACTTTCATTATTTTGCTGTCTGATCAGATCTGCACTTTCTGACAAATTTCAAAGGATATCTGGGCTGAAAATGTAACATCTAGAGTGTTAACAAGGTTTTTCCATATTTGGGCTGTGACCTAGATTTTGACCCCAGAGACCCATATTCGAACTTGGGCTAGAAATCAACTTAACAACCTTTCTGACAAATTTCCAGGATATTTGGGCTGAAAATGTTACCTCTAGAGTGTTAACAAGGTTTTTCCATATTTGGGCTGTGTGACCTAGTTTTTGACCCCAGGTGACCCATATTTAAATTTGAGCTAGAAATCATAGAAAAAACCTTTCTGACAAATTGCCAGGATATTTGGACTGAAACAGTAGCCTCTAGAGCCTTAACAAGATTTTTCTATTTTTGGGCTCTGTGACCTAGTTTTTGACCCCAGATGACCCATATTCGAACTCGTCCGAGTAATTACTGGGACAAACATCCTGACCAAGTTTCGTGACAATTGAGGAAAAAATGTGACCACTAGAGCGTTAACGAACTAAATGTGGACGGACGACGGACATTCATCGATCCTAATAGCTCACCCTGAGCCAGCTCAGGTGAGCTAAAAAGACAGTTCATGTTTTCATTGGCAATACTTAAACAAATACAATTGACGAAAGCTGATTTTCGCTCACTTGCCATAACTTGAAATATTTTACAAGGTATTTTCCAAAAATGGGATTTCATCCGGTCTGCATGCTAGAAACGCTCAGAATTATTTACTAAAATATTGTCACTTGAATATCGTACTTAGCAATTATGTTTGTACTCTCATTTAACTAGTTTAACAAAACATTACACATTTGTAATTATTTACTTTTATGAATAATAGCTACAAGTGTGCTATAAAAATACAATGCAGACGGCAAAAGAAAAATGCAAAATCAGCAGATTTTTTAAAAACTTTTCGGAACATATTTGCAGTTCGATATATACGATTACTTTACTATACATTTTGCATTGTTGGGCCAGAAAATAGTGTTCCTTATATCCGAAGTTTCCTTATAACCGGAGTACGATATAACCGTAAATTTTTATATTAAACAAAGAAGGGAAAAAATCAGGCCCAAAAAAACTGTTCGTTATATCCGAAGTTACGTTATATCCGGAGTCGATATATACGGAGTTTACCGTACATTGTACAAATGAAGTAGATAAAATTCTGAACTGATATTGAAGTAAACGGAACTGTTCTAAGTACACTTACATACAAGAGCTGTCCATAAGACAGCAAGCTCGACTATTGTGGGTGTTTGCTAATAAAACAAAACTTTTATCAGTATAATAGCAAAACAAAATTCTGCTAACTATTAAGTATAAACTAGGAAAGCTGAAACATAAAAAAAGTCAAAATCTATCACTACATATTTAATTTTTGGTAAATTAATTGTTTGATACAAAATGTACCCCTGAACACTATTGCTAAGTTTGATATAACTACCATAAGTGGTTACTAAGATATGTGCATGATAGTACCTTGCATGCAAAACTTTAACCAAAATTTCAAAGTCAAACAAGGGCCATAATTTGCACTAAATTTAAACAAGAGTTATATGTCTTGACTGTGTGACACCCCTTAAGACATCAACAAAGTTTCAAGTCAATATCATGAGTGGTTACTGTGATATGTGCATTATAGTACCTAGCAGGCAAAACTTTAACCAAATTTTCAAAGTCAAACAAGGGCCATAATTAGTACTAAATTTATACAAGAGTTATCTGACTTGACTGTGTGACACCCCTTAAGACATTAACAAAGTTCAAGTCAAAATCATAAGTGGTTACTGAGATATGTGCATGATAGTACCTAGCAGGCAAAACTTTAACCAAATTTTCAAAGTAAAAAGTCAACAAGGGCCATAATTTGTACTAAATTTAAACACGAGTTATCTGACTTGACTGTGTGACACCCCTTAAGACATTAACAAAGTTCAAGTCAATATCATAAGTGGTTACTGAGATATGTGCATGATAGTACCTAGCAGGCAAAACGTTAACCAAATTTAGTACCTAGCAGGCAAATCTTTAACCAAATTTTCAAAGTCAAACAAGGGCCATAATTTGTACTAAATTTATACAAGAGTTATCTGACTTGACTGTGTGACACCCCTAGAGACATTAACGAAGTTTCAAGTCAATATCATAAGTGGTTACTGAGATATGTGCATGATAGTACTTAGCAGGCAAAACTTTAACCAAAGAAGCAACGCCGACGCACAAGTGACTGTAATAGCTCTCCATATTCTCCGAATAGTCGAGCTAAAAATGCCTACTTTTAAACATCTTTTTAGAAGGAATAACTACTTTCCAGCATGTACGAGTATCAAATCCTTTTTTTATGAAAACACTTTGTTAATCTGTTTTAAGGTCAGTCCATATAAAGAAACAAACTTGCATCTTAACAGAAATTTTTGTTAAAAATGATTGGCCAAAATGGTCCTTAAAGGAAATTAATTTTAACCAAGGTTTTGTCTTGACAGAAATTTTTGTCAAAAAGATTGGCCAAAACAGTCCTCTAAATGATCCTACTGGTTAATGTGAAGCTTTTGTGAAAAAAGTTTTGCCTAAAATTGTCCTAACAGGGGTATTAAAATGGCATAAATGCTTTAGTATCTGAAACAATTGAATTATCTTGCCATTTGACTGTTATATATAATCTCAACCACTTGCTTTCTCTCTTCAAAGCTCTAAGATACTGGAAAATGACTATACTGGACAGCCTACTGGGTGTATCTTGGTTTAAAACCTGTTACCAATATATTAAATTTATGCCTAACCTAGGAAGCCTGCTTGGCATAGCCAACTTGAAGACAGACTTACCATACAGCACATTCAGATGGAGTTTTCAGGGGATGACAAAAAAAAATTAGCAAAAGCAAGAATCAAGATTTACAGACCTACAAATATCTCTACATTTTTTATAAATTTTTTACAAAAGATCAAAACATTTGTACACTGACTGACCTAAAAACCATCACATTATTTTTGTGCACACAGATTATAAGATGCTAACCACTAGCTATCTTTTTCTAAGGCACTTAACTTGTGCCTAACTAAAAAAGCTTGCTAGTTTTAGATTTTCTAATATTTGTACAACAAGAGGGCCAAGATGGCCCTATATCGCTCACCTGACTACCATTGGCTATAATACAAGGGGTCATGATTTTAAAACAATTCTTAGAGGTCCACTACACAATGTTAAGTAACATTCCAAATATCTAAGCTCTGCCTGCCTGCCTGGTTTCTGTAAGTTTTCCCCATATAAGCCTATGTGAAATTAAGTGACCTCTCCCCTCCCGGGAAGGTTTAATTTTGACCCCAAGGTCATGCCTTGAACAATCTTGGTAGAGGTCCTCCAGGTTTTTCTACATGCCAAACATCTAATCTCTAGGCCTTGCGGTTTCACAAAACAAGATTTTTAAAGATTTTCCTATATAAGCCAATGTAAAATCAAGTGACCCCCTGGGTGGGGTCACTTTTGACCCAGGGGTCAGAAGTTGAACAATCTTGGTAGAGGTCTACTAGACAATGCTACATGCCAAATATCTAAGGTTTCAGAGAAGACAAATTTTAAAGTTTTTCCTATTTGTTGCCATAGCAACCAGAGTTCTGCATGGAATGGAATTCTTTGAACACCTTTGATAAAGCTTCATGCAAGAAACATCCCTGCAAAGTTTCATCCACATTGGCCTGGTGGTTTCAGAGGAGATGTTGTTTGAAGGAAATGGTGGACGGACATGCCACGTACGAAGGACCCCGGACGGAGAGTGATCCTTTTAATAGGCACACATGAAATCTTAAATTCATATTTGTTGCTACTCAAAGTTGAAGATAGATACTTTTCAATGATGAGAAACCAAAGGCCAATTAAGGCTCATAATTATTACTACTGCTATAGCACCATAAAACCTTGAGTTTCTAACGCTTTTACCTCAACCACTTCCTTGCTGGACTTTGACTGAACTTGAAAGCCTGCTTGGTACATCTAAGTTTAAAACATACTAACAGTACAAAAAAATAAAACAAAGTGTGTGAGCATAAGGACATGAGACAAAAGGGATTTACATAAAATATTGCATTATGATACACATTAATTGGTGTTAAAATGTTCTTAACCAGTAATATTCTGTCTCAGAAATATGGCTTCCTTTTGTTCTGAGTACAAATTTCTTTTTGCCTGAACAGTCCTGGTTACTAAAATGCTCAATTAAGCCAGCACGTACAGGTATCAGTTCTTGCCAGACCAACCCATGAGAACGAAGCTTAGGGTCCCCACCTGAAATGTTTTGTCCATGAATCCAAGAAGCTGACAAAAGCAAACTCTGCCTACCTTGAACCACCATGAAGGCATATTACCATACAATACAAAGTCCAAAACAGAATGACTGGATGAATGAAACTATTGGCTTTTATGCCGATGACAACAACATTGTGAAGTTAATTCAAAACTAGATTGGTGTTCAGTAGAACACTTGTTTTGCCCTCTTATGCTTTGTCAGAATAACCAATAATTTCTTGACAAAATCTAAGTACAATAAGGGGCATAACTCTGTCAAATATGACCTTGACCTACAAAATGTAGCGGCATCTTAAACCTTTTGTCACAAGCAATGCAATTTGGAAATTTGATGAAGAAATCTTAAGAAATGGCAAAGTTTTAGCCACCATTATGTTTTCATGACAAAGTCTGAGTACACAAAGGGGCATAACTCTGTCAAATATAACCTTGACCTAAACATTTGGCAGCATCACTGCCCTTCTTTCACAAGCAATACAATGGTAAAGTTTGATGAGGAAATCTTAAGAAATGGCGAAGTTATAGCTAACGTTTTTGTGATGGACAGACCAACGGACCAACAGACAAAGGGATCGCTATGTATTGCCTTTCTCTGAAAGAGCAACACAGTAAGTCAATGCATCTTGAAGTTAAAGTCTAGACATGAAATACTGGTATATAATCCTTTTTTGAGCCCTAGGTATGACCTTTACCATCAAAGTAAGTCAAACAAGGGCCATAATTTGTACGAAATTCATACAAGAGTTATCTTTCTTGACTGTCTGACATCCCTGAAGACATTAATGGAGTTTCAAATCAATATCATAAGTTGTTATTGAGATATGTCCATGATAGTACCTTGCATGTAAAACTTTAACCAAAGCTGCAACGCAGACACCAACGTGACTGTAATAGCTCTACATATTATTCGAATAGTTGACCTAAAAATCTAAGTAACAACATCAAAATAGGTCAGACTTCAGGCCCTGTATCGCTCACCAGAGTACTGATTGATCACAGATTTTTCAATGATTTGACCTGGTGACAGTCTTTGACCTCACATGACCCAGTTTCAAACTTGACCTAGAGTTCATCAACAGAAAGTCCAGATGACTGAGTACAAAATGTGGCTTCCTGTGTTTTTCTATGATTTGACTGGGTGACCTTGTTTTTGGCTAAATGTGACCTTGATTCAAATTTGACAAGAATTGACAAATTTTTATGATGACAAAGTTTGGCTTCAGGTGTTTACAAAGTTTTTTTATGGTCTGATTTGGTGAACCTAGTTTTTGACCCTGCATGACCCAGTTTCAAAACTAAGCTAGTGTTCATCAACACATATATTCTCACTAATTTTCATAATGATTGGACTTAAAATGTGGCCTATAGAGTGTTCACATGGTAAAGTGGGACAGACAGCCAGACTTAAGGCATCACAATGATGAGCACTTGAAAAAAGAAAGCAATATACCCTCCATCTTCAATGGGGGCAATAGTGTGTGATAACTGCAACCAAAGGTGTTTTGTAAAACATGTATGGCTGCCTGATTGCAGCTTATTAGTCAATTCTGTGAAGGTCATTATGACCATGACCTTCTGTTGACCTCAAAATCAATAGGGTCACCTCTCACTGCAAACCAGCCTACCAAATTTGAGGAACAAAGACTGAAACATTCTCTAGTTATTTATTATACAACTTTTTTCTGTTGAAAATCACTATGACCCTGACCTTGGACCTGTTGACTTCAAAATTGATAGGGATTATCTAATATATCAATATCATAAGTGGTAATTGAGATTATGCCCAAGGTAGTACCTTGCATGCAAAATTGTAACTACTTCCTATGCCCAGTCAACCTACCACATCTGAGGAACATAGGCAAAATCATTTACTAATTACAGATTGGACATGGTTTGTTGCACTGACAGATACCCCTTCATCAATCACGGGCAGAATTATGTACTTCAATAAGGAACTGGTAATATTCTTTTCGGTTAGATTCTTTTAAATGACCACACCAAGATACAACAATTTACAAAATTGTTCAGTTAAATGCTCTAAAGTCATTCCTTTTATCAATATGGAGATGTTAAAGTATGAACAATTCACAATGATTTCATTTTACATATATGTATTGGTGTATGATGTCTATAAGGCTTCATGTTGCCTTTCAAGAAACTGCGCGCCCCTTCTCTTAGACAAAAAAAAACCATCCGGAACTTTACGTCAGTGAAAAAGGGGCATAATTCGTCAAAAGGCTGATAGAGTTATCTCCTCCTGTGTACAGGTTGGGGCTGATGGTCAAAAGGTGCAAAGTTTCAAAGCCAGATGACAATTGAATGGAAAATATTTGAGGTGGACGAAACTTTAACGTAATTTAAGTCGAAAAAGGGGATGCAAAGGATAGAGTATCCCTCCGTGTACAGGTTGGGGCTGTGGTGAACAGGTGCAAGTTTCAAAGCCAAGTCAATAGACTTTGAAAATATTTGGGTGGTACGCAAACTAAACATAAACTCTAAGGAAAAAGGGGCAAATTTGTCAAAATGTGATAGAGTTACCTCCTCCGTGTACAGGTTGGGGGCTGATGGTGAACAAGGTGCAAAGTTTCAAAGCCATATGTCAATAGACTTTGAAATATTTGAGGGGTAGCAAACTTTAACATAAGTGGTTCGCAGGCCGCCTGGTGACTAGGATAGCTCTCCTTATTCTTCGAATAGTCGAGCTAAAAAACAATTTGAAGCTAATTAAGAATATGATATCTGTATTGAAACTTTTTAAAACTCCCTTGTATAAATAAACTGGATAAGATTTTTGTTAGATCCTATGCTAGATATGACTTAAAGCTAAATGTAAGATATTTATAATCACAACATTATGAGGTTAGTCGCTTATCAAAGGCTAAAAATCAAACTGGTGAATAATCGGAAATCAAAATGTTTACTACCCTTGGCTTCCATGAAATTTGTGGTCTTCTGATTGGTCAACGATCAGTAAATAGATATTTATATTTACAGGCAAGCCGGTAATATACACTTGACATATCCCGTTACTGTACCCTATGCAAAATGCAAGCATGTTCGCCCCGTACAGTACGTCAATGTATAAGTCTGTGCTGATTTGTGACGTCACAAAGTGACACTGAGGTACCAAAAGGGGATTTGAAGGTCTGCTTAGGTTCAGCTGTTAAATGCATAAAACAAACATTCAGTTGTTAAATGAATAAAAACAAACAATCTTTGAATATTTTAGAAAGGGAAGGGTAATAAAATTATTATTTGTTTTTTGAAGTGATTTATAGGGATATATTACCCCCCTAGACATAGTATTACCCTCGTCTAACGGCTCGGGTAACATAAGTCTAGGCGGGTAATATATCCCCATGTACCACACCAAACACCAAGTATAAACATATAATATATAAGGTAATAGATATTTAGAGAGCTTTATCTGCTGGTGACATGGTATGTGGCTTTACAAAAAAGAGGGCCATAATGGCCCTATATCACTCACCTGACTACCATTTGCTATAATAAAAGGGGTCATGATTCTAACATTATTCGTAGAGGTCCACTACACAATGCTAAGTAACATTTCAAATATCTATTATCTGCCTGTTGGCCTTGTGTTTTTTCTAAATCATAGAATTCATTTTGTAATTGATATGAATATGACCTTAGATTAATGTCTTTTAAACCTATGTCGAATTGTGCTTTTTTTAAGAAAAGTGAATGAAAATTCTTAATGCTGTTGTAGGAGTTTAATGCCCTTTCCATCCGAATTTGGTCATTTCAACAGACAGACAGCTTACCCGACTTTTGTTCCTGGAAAAAAACATTGCTAGATGCAACAGGCAGATTACTTATCTGCTGTAAATACCTTCCTTGGCAAAAGATACAAACATGTTTGTGAGTCCTTTTAAACGTTGTAGAGATATTTTAAAACAATGTTTCAGATTTGACATCTTAATACTAACAAGAGGGCCAAGATGGCCTTATATCGCTCACCTGCGACTAAGGACAATATGGGACCAAATGTCAACCCTGAACTATATATAATTAACACAAACATTCTATTTGACCTTGATAAGGCAAAGCTTTTGACCAATTTACATAATTGGGTTGTAAATGCCATATGGCACAGACATGGTTTTTAACCGGGTGACCTAGTTTTTGCCTTCAGATTACACATATTCAAACTTGACCTAAATTTTATCAAGACAATCATACTGACAAAGTTTCATAAACATCCAATGAAAATGCAACCTCTATTGTATACATAAGGTTTTCCTATGATCTGACCCCGTGACTGTTTTTAAACCCAGATGACCAATGTTCGAACTCGACCTAGATTTAATAAGGGCAATCATACTGACCAAGTTTTATGAAGATCCCATGAAAAACCGCAACCTCTATTACATACACAAGGTTTTTCTATTTGACCCCGTGACCTAGTTTTTGACTCTAGATGACCCACATTCAAACCCTACTTAATTTCATCAAGGCAGTCATACTGACCAAGTTTAATGAAGATTCAATGAAAAATGCAGCCTGTTTTGCATACACAAGGTTAAGTGTCGATAGAAGACAGACAGACGACGGACACCAGGCGATCACAATAGCTCACCTTTCAGCACTTCGTGCTCAGGTGAGCTAAAACCTGTACATTTATATGAATATTTTGGCATGTTTAGACGTCTTTTGGAAGTGAAGTGCTGTCTATGGGTAAACAGTCGCCATGAAAGGATCACTTTTGAAGTCAATACAATTTCTCTTTATTGATGTAATTTTACACTTTTCAAAACAGATGATGTTATTTCTGGTCTAGGAATAGGTAATATCCTACGCAATTTGGTGCAACCTTATATAGTTCTTGGTGTTTCAGTTAGAGTTAATTAAATACTCTCTTCTGAAGTGCAACAGTTACTGCCCCAGACTGAGTCACTTCTCCTATGTACAATATCCCACTAAAGGCTGTATGAAGGCCACTTAAAGATCTTAGGAAACATTCTGAATGTTTTTTCTTGAGTGTTCTGAAAGTTACCTTTAAAATTTACCTACAGTAGTATCATTGCTTTCATTTTCATAATGTGCAAAATTTGCTCAATAGATAATCAAGACAAAGTTTTTGACATTTTGCAATGAAATTTGAGTAAATATTTGGTGAGCTAAAAAGCGTATGAGCAGGTCATAAAACAGTACAGAAATATTTAACATCATTTATAGAAGTCACTGACTGACCATATGAAAAAGTGTGTGTGTTCTACTAAATGTTGTCTTCAATTTTCCTGACAGGATCTGATTTCTTGTAATCACCACTGACCTGTATGCTATTACACACTAAAAAAATTCCCGTGTCCTGGCAAATATACTGCACCATGATGAAAAATGTTTCTGATGGTATAGGTTTTTGCCCAGCCCAGAAAAGCTTAGGAAGTTTCAATGCTATCACTTGTATTTGGGGAAGACTGAAATTTGTCCCATGCAGATTGTCCCATGCTTCAAACCTATACCCAAAAATGTTCAGGGCTATGCTGGAATTTGATAACTTTGATATTGGTCTGTATTTGTTTTGGTTTGCTTAGTCTTTTTATTATTACATAATAGTTTAACTATCTATTTGGTAAAATGTTTGAAGATACTTGTCCTATCTGCTCCCAGATAATACACCTATTAGTCCAGTGACAGGGAGACTTTTTGTTTGTTGTCTCTGGACCCATCATATTCCCAAGTCCTTTATGTAACATGAGATATGCTGCACATTTCATCTCCTCATGCAAGACAGACTCACTTTGATTGAACCACTTCCACAATGCTATATGCATTAGTGAAATATTTGTTGTGTTC
This sequence comes from Saxidomus purpurata, assembly GCA_022818135.1. Classification (NCBI taxonomy): domain Eukaryota; kingdom Metazoa; phylum Mollusca; class Bivalvia; order Venerida; family Veneridae; genus Saxidomus; species Saxidomus purpurata. Next base: position 37,852,742 of record JAFMSR010000005.1, on the reverse strand, counting down.
AATCATCTAAAATATCTAGATGTATTTTAACATCCACAGCTGATACTTGCTATGAGTAACTATGTGCTATGTGTATGACTATTCTATTTTAGGACAACAGTTACTTCATTATAAATTTCAAAGGCAATGTTTACATGAAAATATCTATGAAATTCCACAATAAAATTTAGGTGAAGTATTTACCAATATTTCACATATGAAGCAGGAAAACCAACACAGAAGCACTCAAATAGAGACCACATTTCAGAGTACTAAATTCCAACAAAGGCAAGAATATCTTCGAACAAAGGCTAAAGTTAATGACGGTTTCTTAACAGATTTTAGTACGGCCTGGAGTCTTTTATGGATTAGCCTAGTTCAATAGCAAGGCCTGAACTATTTTAAGAACTGCCTGGAATATTTCAAATCGAAATGGTATTATAGTTTGATCAGTTGATAACAATGAATCAAATTCAGTCAGGAAAATGAAGATAACATGTTGTAGAAGATACTAGTGTGGCCCTTGAGGGCTGGGCCTTATATCTAATGCATTTTGCCAGAGGTCCATGATAGGAGTAGCCATCAATGCTAAAATGTTTCTTTTTTTAAAAAAGATTGTTACCAAAAATGATTTTATCATAAAAACAGTATAAACCTATTCCTATACGAAAATAGCATCTGTTTTGCAAAATGTAAAATCATATCAATAAAATAGAAATCATATTTACCTCAAAACTAATCCTTTCATGCTGACAAATTACCCAAAGACACCCCTAGACTACTCAAAGACACCTAAACAAGTGACAGGAAATTGTCACAAAACCAGGTTTTCATTTTCCAGTCTGCTGGCCGAGTGCCAATGTATTCTTCTATATATAACTATTGGAAAAAAAGCAAAGGGCCATAGTTTAGGCAAAAATTATTTTTAAAAAAAAAAAAAAAAAAAAAAGAAAGAAAAAAAAAAACTGCTCTCTGTGGGGTTTGAACCGCTGGTCTCATGAGATATTTTGTCCTTATAACAGAATACTCTACAAGTATACAGGCTGGTTCTATTCTAAAAAAGACTAATAACAGAGACCCTTTTATAATAACAGGTATCCCTTTTATAATCTTAAATAAGGAGACACAAAATGTCTATGGACAGGAAAGTGCAGAACATTATATATTCATATTCTTTAGACAATTATAGTTCTGTGAAAGTTTGGTTGAACCGTTGAGAAATGTAAACAGGATTTTCATAAGGTTGTTATTTTTTTTTTTTTGTTTTTGTTACAAAGGGACCATGACTGCCCTATATCTTTGCTAAGCTCACATGAGAGCAGTGCAGTTACCTAATGAAGTTACTCATTAAAGAAGAGTCAGTAGTTGCTAAAACATTAAATAAGAACAAAGAAGTATGTACTTGTTGCTAAGGAAGTTACTTGTTGCAAGAGGAAGTCACAGGCTGCTAGGGGACTAAGTTATTGCTACAGACATCAATGGTTGCCAAGGAAGTCACTTGTTCCTAGTTGAATTCACTAGTTGCTCAAGGAGGTTACTTTTACCAAGGGAAAGTCAGTAGTTGCTATGGAAGTCAGTGTTTGCTTGGTAGGTTGCTGGTTGCTATTGAAACTTCGTAGAAACTAGGTTTTCCTACAACTCTTTTCACAATTAAGGAACATCCCCCTACCTGAGTACATGGTCAGTTTTTACCCCAGGGGCAAGATTTGAACAAACTTGGTAGAGAATCTGTAAACAATGGTACATTCCAAAAATCTAAATTCTTGGTCTTGAGGTTTTAGAGTAGAAGATTTTCAAAGTTTACCTATTCAAAGTGACCCATGGGACATCTCTAGGCCTTATGGTTTCATGGAACATTTTCAAAGTTTTTCCTTTATAAGCCTACATAAACACAAGTGAACCAAAGGCCGGGTCATTTTATACCCAAGGGGTCATAATTTTCCCAATCTTGGTAGAGGTCCATTTAACAATGGTCTTGTGGCTTTCAAGAAGATTTTTTAAAGTTTTCCCAATAGAAACCTATGTAAAACAAGAGCCATGTTACACATGGTTAATCCCCCCGCCGGGAAGAAGTTACCTGAAGGTTGTACTTTCGTACATTTTACTTGGTGAGAGGAAATCCTTAAAAAGCCGTATAGTTATGGTCATGCTGAGTACAGTTTTCAAGTAAGTGGAAAAAGAATAAGGCAATGAAGAGAAGGTTTGCAAAATTATATTAATGGTCATTATCAGTATAGGTATGATATTTTTAACAAGTAAATCTGATAAAGGGGAATAACTCTAAAAGTAGGCAAGGTAGAGTTATTGTTCTTCCTACCAATGTGCTATGTCAGTGTATTAAGTTTGAAGTAAATCCCTCAAGTACTTTTGGAGTTATGCTCTGGACAAAACTTTTAAAGTAAATCTGATAAAGGGGAATAACTCTAAAAGTAGGCAAGGTAGAGTTATTGTTCTTGCACACTGCACTTCCTACCAATGTGCTATGTCAGTGTATTAAGTTTGAAGAAAATCCCTCAAGTACTTTTGGAGTTATGCTCTGGACAAAACTTTTAAAGTAAATCTGATAAAGGGGAATAACTCTAAAAGTAGACAAGGTAGAGTTATTGTTCTTGCACACTGCACTTCCTACCAATGTGCTATGTCAGTGTATTAAGTTTGAAGAAAATCCCTCAAGTACTTTTGGAGTTATGCTTCGGACAAGTAAATCTGATAAAGGGGAATAACTCTAAAAGTAGGCAAGGTAGAGTTATTGTTCTTACACACTGCACTTCCTACCAATGTGCTATGTCAGTGAATTAAGTTTGAAGAAAATCCCTCCTGTACTTTTGGAGTTATGCTCCGGACAAAGTTTTTCAAGTAAATCTGATAAAAGGGGGATAACTCTAAAAGTAGGCTAGGTAGAGTTATTGTTCTTGCACACTGCACTTCCTCCCAATGTGCTCTGTCAGTGTATGAAGTTTGAAGAAAATCGCTCAAGTACTTTTGGAGTTATGCTCCGGACAAAATTGGGACGGACGGACGGACGGACGAAGACAATTTCTAATATCCCCTTCGTCTTCGGCGGGGGGATAAATAAAGTGACCTGGGCAGGTCAACTGTGGCCCAGGGATCATGATTTAAAAATATTTGTAGAAGTCTACTAGGCAATGCTACATGCCAAATATCAAAGCTTTAGGTTTTTGGGTTTCAGTGAAGATTTTTAAAGTTTTTCTATTTGTGGCCATAGCAACTAGAGTTGTGCATGAAATGCAATTCTGTGAACACGTTTTAAGCATTATATTGAAGGACGGACTGACGGAGCACAATAATCAATCCTAAAAAGCTCATCCTGTCACTGTGTGTGCCAGGTGAGCTTAAAAGCACTATTCGACATAGGTATAAAGACATTAAGGATGATCTTAATGCTGTTTTCCAATACATTACCTGATACTAAACTCCCCCTAAAAACTAATTCTTTGTGGTGCCTTTAATGCCCTGCATCAGTTCTCATCATTTCTAATCATTGTGTACAGTCAAGGGAATCGCCTCAATCTGTTTCAATGTGTTACTTTTTCTATAATGCCACATAGCATGGTAACAGGTCAAGCTCTCTCTTATATCCATTAATTTATACATAGTATTTCACAATTATGCACCTATTTGATTTTCAGCATTTGATAAGTAACCAAGTCATAACGTTGTGATAATAAACATCTTATATTTAGCTTTCAGTAATATCTAGCTTAGATTCTAACAAATATAATTTATTTAAACAAAGAGGTTTCAATTAGTTTCAATACAGATAATCTAACATTAATTAGTTTCAAAAAGTCAACATACATGCACATAACATACTTACACCAATACATATTCGAAAAATGAAATCATTGTACAATGTTCATACTTTATCATTTTCATATTAACAAAAGGAATGACTTTAGAGCGTGCTACCAAACAATGTTGTATATTGTTGCTTCTTTGTGTGGTTACAATGTAAAAGAATCTCACCAAAAATAATCTGACCAGAAGCTACTTCAAGCAGCAATTATTAATAGCAGTTCTGTTAATGACAAACCATAGGACATCATTAAATATAATGTCATCATACATCACACACTATGCCAGCATCTATGATTCTTACCTAAATTATTCATTAATCTGACAAACCTTATGTTGTATTTCAGATTTTCATTTGACATGGCCAAATTGATATCTACTCTAAGATTGTCTGGTGCCTTCAGACAGAATTATATGAAAAGAATGTAATTTTTGTTCAATTTAAGAAAAGCAACTAGTATGCTGTAATATGATGCAGTATTGAAAGCCTTTAACACTATAAGTAATTATTTTGCTGATTATATACATAATAAATAGTACTTTGTGATCAGGTTTCCACAGAATTAAATAAACAACCAGATAACACTGTTCAACAATAAGAAACGCTTTGATAGTAAATGTACAACAGTTATCTAATTTGACTTTCATTTCCTGCGTAACTCCTTAATCGGCCACAGCGATGATGCAGCTATAAGCAAGGCTTATCAGTACTAACATTTAGCTCGGTCATATCAGTCAAACATTAACTGACAAAAGTAAATTTTAATTTGCATCCATCTATCTATAGATATCACCTCCAATTAATCGTTAAAAGTAAATAGTATTTCTTACAGTCAAAATTGGCAAAGATGAGCACTGATCTGGCTAACACAAACCTGTTGACCCTGCCTTCTACAACTGGTATTAAATGCGAAAATGTTACAATCTCCCGAATCAACGGTAATGTCTTTACTTGCATAAGAGCTGCAGCTACTTCCAAGGCCAAAATACATGGTTTTCACAGGCACACACTTATCAGAACAGCTGACTGAACAAATGCAAGTACCTTTGCAAGGTTCTACAATAAACCAGTATTTACTACAGAAACAGTACAGGATGCAATGTCATAGCCACTTATAAAACAGCCGGTCTTCTTTTGTTACTCATACCTTAAAGATTTAGCAGAAAAATTCCTACGGCCATGAGGTGGACAGGTGAAACAGGTTCATTTTGTCTACATTTTGGCTTAAACAGTCTTCGGCTCCTGTCTCTGTGCTGGCAAAACCATACTGGGATGGGAACCTGTCATCGGAAATATGAACACTTCCAATGATTGAGTTGTCTGCTTTTGATGTTCAATGGCCAGACATGACACAACATTTATAATGATCTGAAAGAAAGTAATTAAAGTTGTATACATGTATTGGGTTTTGATATTTTTACTTTTATACGAATAAATATTTTATTTAAGAAAGACAAAATCTTTCATAAAAAAAAGATAATACATCCTAAATTTTTACATGATGTAAAAGTATTTTTACATGTTATTATCTAAAACTACACAAGACCATTTTCTGTTGTAACTTATATAATGTTTAAAGAGCAAAGATCCAGAGATTTTCAGTGATTTTTATTCAGTAATGTAATTATATAGCTGATTTCAAAATTCAAGTGACAATAATTTGTACAATGTAAAAATTTCAGCATAATAAAGTAAAAGGTTGACTCTAAAGTTACTGCATTTGGACAGTCAGTTACCTTAAATGCTGGTAACTATATGTTTTAGCTACTTTAAAGCTGAAGATCATTACCATACCTTACAAATGACATGTAGAGCAGTTACTGTTGTGCTGACTGCAAATTAGGGATTCAAACATAACAGTTTTTAACAACAGCTGCAATCTCGCAGCTACATGTATTTCTTTTAACTAATCATGGAATGTACTGGACAAAGCTTAAATACACTGCCTCCAAAAAGCTTTTAGTTTCTTGGAGGAAAACAACAACAATCCTGCCTATGACAGAGTCCATCCTTGCAAGCAGGCCTTGAAGCTGAAACAAAACATCCTGTCAGCACCTGCTCCATCTCTCCACAAACCAGAAACAGTAATCGCCACCCTACCAGCAAAGGGATTCAGAACATCCCACACAACACTTCTTATGCACATATCATACATGCCGTTTAGAGTTGGATCATTAACGGGAGATTTGTGAAAAATCGCCGGGTTTTTGGACATCACAACGGGGTAAAAACGAAAATCAAAAAGCATGCGTTTCTGACGTCATACATGAGACTTTATTCAACATAATGTAAACACATACAGTCGCAATTTTAAGCACATTTAAACCTTGATTCTCATATGCAAAACTATTACTCAAACAAAATTCTCTGAATTTTAGTGTCATACTTACATTTGATCTGGATACAAAGCAAAACAAAACAAACAAAAGCAACAATTTTATTTCTTTCAACTGGCGGTACATAATCTTTAATCAACTAGTACATTAAAAGTATCATATATTCATATTTAATAATCCTGACCAAGGTCTTTCAAATAGTATGGTCCGAAACGGGCGTAATCGGTAAATAACTTGCCTCGGATCACGTGACAAACATCCGGGTACCCGCAATTTTGGAAAAAGAAAGAAAATATTGAAACTTTATATCTACGTATATCTCGATTTGAACAGCAAAGCGATATATATACTATTTGAAAGACCTTGTCCTGGCGTGTCATCTTGTTGCAAACATCAATTACGTCAATCAGGCGCTAAGTATTACCCCGGGCAATGACCAGATGTTACTGACAATTAACACTAACGAGCGTAATAAAGAGCCGACTTTCGTCACCTAATCAACCAATTGTCGATCTCGCGTGTCAAGGTTTTGAATTTGTATATTCAAACTTGTACTTTAGTGGGTATTTAACGAATTTTATGGATTTTCTTTTCTTTCAAGACAAAATTTTGATTTATCGGGAGATTTTGGTGTTTTTGGGAGCTTCGCCGGGGTGCCGGGTTAAGGGTCTAAATATCGGGAGAACCCGGTGAGTAACGGGAGAACGGCATGTATGGCACATATAGGCACTGGGGTATTCGATAGCATTGATTGTAGTGTTGATCAACAGATTCTGGTATTTGATGGGCCTTGAATTCAATAATAAGCACCTAGTATATATATACTACCATAATTTTTTCCTAATAAAAAATCTTTCAAACATTTTTTTATTTATGCTAATAAATTTATTCTCAAATGCAAAACAAGTACCCGGCATTTTCAACTTACTCTCTTGGGACTCGCTCCAGATGGAATCAACCTCGAAGAGAGAGAGGCAATGGGGAAATATGTGTGCCTTGCCTAAGGACACTACCGGCATAGCATGGGAGGGGATCAAACCCGCGACACTGCAATCCTGAAGTGAATGCCCTACCATTGCGTTACTAAACATTAAAGGTATCGGTAACTGACTCTCCAAGGCAGTAACCTTAGACTGATCTTTTCAGAGTTCCTTGAATTGTGCCAATTGAGATAATTTCATCAAACATGATTGGCCATAACTCTTTAAATCAGTATCTTAAATGAATCTACTACCTGCAAAGCTGTGACAGACAAAACTACTGGTGACTTAAAATTAAGAGATAATCAGAGATTTTAGAATTTGACCTCAAGTATGATAATTGAGGTAATTTGGTAAGAAATGAATGGCTATAACCGTCTCTTTAATCAACCTACTTCAAGAGAAGCCTTTGACAGACAACAGTATATTGCTAACTCAAGGAATATGTAAACTAATATTGAAATGAATAACTCCTTTCAAGCATATATTAAGTCCATTCCTTTAACAAAATACTTTGTTAAATTGATTGGCCTAATTAGTTTTTAGGTCAGTCCTTACAATGAAACAAACTTGCAGCTTAACAGAAATTTTGTCAAAAATGATTGGCCAAAACAGTCCTCTAAATGACCCTATTGCCTTATAAGAAGCTTTTGTTAAAAGTGATTGGCCTAAAGTGTCCTTACAGAGTATTTAAATGGCATGACTGCTTTTGTTTCTGAAGCTGTTAAATTATCTTGTTATATGACTATCATATATAATCTCAACCACTTGCTTTCTCTCTTCTAAGCATTATGGTACTGGACAATGACTATACTGGACAGCCTACTGTGGGTATATCTTATTTTACAACCAGCTACCAAGATACTAGATTTGTGCCTAACCTAGGGGGCCTGCTTGGCATCGCCAACTTTAAGACAGACTTACCATAAAGAACATTCAGATGGAGTATTCAGGGGATGACAGAAAAAAAACCAGCAAAAGCAAGGACTGAGATTACAGACCTACAAATATATTTAAATGTTTGAAAAAATTTTAAAAGATGAAAACATTTGCATACTGACTGACCTAAAACTCGTCAAACTAGCTTTGTGCACAGTGTATTAGATGCTAACCACAAGCTACCTTTCTCTAAGGCACTTTACTTGTGCTTTACCCTGAAAGCTTGCTAGTTACAGATTTACTAACATTCATACAAAAATAAAATGTTAACAATTTCAAATTTTGTTGCTAATCAAAGATGAATACTATTCAATGATGAGAAACAAAATGCCAATTAAGGCTCATGTACCAGTACACAAAAGCCATTCCTAGTTATATGAAATGTTTTGTTGAAAATAATTGGCATAAACTGGCCTATGTAAGGTTTTGTCAAAAATGAGTTGCCTTAACAATCCATAAAATGAATCTACTACCCTATGAGAAGTTTTGCCAAAATGAGTTGCCTTAACAATCCTTAAAATGAATCTACTACAGTACCCTTTGAGAAGCTTTTTTTTTTCAAAAATGAGTTGCCTGAACAATCCTTAAAATGAATCTACTACCTTATGAGTTTTTTTTTCAAAAAAAAAGTCGCCTGAACAATCCTTAAAATGAATCTACTACCTTATGAGAAGGTTCTTTTGTTCAAAAATGAGTTGCCTGAACAATCCTTAAAATGAGTCTACTACCTTATGACAAGAGGGCCAAGATGGCCCTATATCGCTCACCTCGGTACAAGTCCGCTTGCCTGGTGGAAGATCACTAGATAATGTTATATACCAAATAAGTTTTCCTATATAGCGCCTTTGTAAAACAAATGATCCCCCCCCCCCCCCCCCTGGCAAGGTCAATTTTGGCATAATTTGAACAAACTTTAAAGAGGTCTACTAGGCAAAGCTATATGCCAAATACCTAAGCTCTAGGCCTTGTGGTTTCAGAGAAGAAGATTTTTAAAGTTTTTACTATATATTCCTATGCAAAACTAAGTGACCCCCGGTGCGGGGTCAATTTTGACAATCTTGGTAGTGGTCCACTAGCCAATGCTACATGCCATATATCTAAGCTCTAGGCCTTGTGGTTTCAGAGAAGAAGATTTTTAAAGTTTTTACTATATAAGCCTATGTAAAACTAAGTGACCCCCGGTGCGGGGTCAATTTTGACCTGGGGGTAATAATTTGAACAATCTTGGTAGAGGTCCACTAGCCAATGCTACATGCCAAATATCTAAGCTCTAGGCCTTGTGGTTTCAGAGAAGAAGATTTTTTTAAAGTTTTTCCTAAATATGCCTACGCAAAACTAAGTGACCCCCCGTGCGGGGTCAATTTTGATCCGGGGGTCATAATTTGAACAATCTTGGTAGAGGTCCACTAGCCAATGCTACATGCTAAATATCTAAGCTCTAGGCCTTGTGGTTTCAGAGAAGAAGATTTTTAAAGTTTTTCCTATATAAGCCTATGCAAAACTAAGGGCCCACCCGCGCTGGGTCAGTTTTGACCCAGGGGTCATAATTTGAACAATCTTGGTAGAGGTCCACTAGACAATGCTACATGCCAAATATCTAAGCTCTAGGCCTTGTGGTTTCAGAGGAGAAGATTTTTAAAGATTTTCCTATTTGTTGCCATAGCAACCAGAGTTCTGCATGGAATGGAATTCTTTGAACAATTTTGGTAGAGCTTCATGCAAGGAACATTCCTGCATAGTTTTATCAACATTGGCCTAGAGGTTTCAGAGGAGATGTCATTTGAATCAAAATGTTGACGGACGACGGACAATCATCGATCAGAAAAGCTCACCGTGGCGTAGCCAGGTGAGCTAAAAAGGTTTTTTTTCAAAAATGAGTTGCCTGAACAATCCTTAAAATGAATCTACTACCTTATGAGGTTTTTTTTTTTTTAAAAAAAAGTTGCCTGAACAATCCTTAAAATGAATCTACTACCCTATGAGAAGTTTTGCCAAAAATGAGTTGCCTGAACAATCCTTAAAATGAATCTACTACCTTATGAGGTTTTTTTTTTTCAAAAAAAAAGTTGCCTGAACAATCCTTAAAATGAATCTACTACCTTATGAGAAGGTTTTTTTTTTTCAAAAATGAGTTGCCTGAACAATCCTTAAAATGAGTCTACTACCTTAAGAAAATTTTTTTTTTTTAAAAAATAAGTTGCCTGAACAATCCTTAACATGAATCTACTACATTATGAGAAGGTTTTTTTTTTCAAAAATGAGTTGCCTGAACAATCCTTAAAATGAATCTACTACCCAATGAGAAGTTTTTTTTTCAAAAATGACTTGCCTGAACAGTCCTTAAAATGAATCTACTACCTTATGAGAAGTTGTTTTTTTTTTCAAAAAATGAGTTGCCTGAACAATTCTTAAAACTAGAGCTATCACTAAATGTGATTAATACTCCCGAAAGACTGCTTTATGAACTGAGGAAGTTCGTAGTAACAGAATACCTTGCAAACAAACTAAAAAGAGATATTGTTCTTGGCAATAACTCTGTAATTTGCGAAGATAGAGTTATGGTTCTTGTACACTGCACTTCCTCTCAATGTGCTTGACCATTGTATAGAGTTGTATCGAATTCCAACCAATAGTTTTCAAGTTATGCTCCGGACAAGGAAAAGTAACAAAGGGCAATAACTCTGAAATGAGTCAAGATAGAGTTATTGTTCTTTTGCACTGCACTTCCTTTCATTGTGCTTGACCACTGTATGAAGTTGTATTGAATTCCAACCAGTAGTTTTCCAGTTATGCTCTGGACAAGGAAAAATAACAAAGGGCAATAACTCTGTAATTAGTCAGGATGGAGTTATGGTTCCTGTGCACTGCACTTCCTCTCAATGTACTTGACCATTGTATGAGGTTGTATTGAATTCCAACCAGTAGTTTTCAAGTTATGCTCTGGACAAGGAAAAGTAACAAAGGGCAATAACTCTGTAATTACTCAAGATTGAGTTATGGTTCTTGTGCACTGCACTTCCTCTCAATGTACTTGACCATTGTATGAAGTTGTATTGAATTCCAACCAGCAGTTTTCAAGTTATGCTCCGGACAAGGAAAAGTAACAAAGGGCAATAACTCTGTAATTAGTCAAATGGAGTTATAGTTCTTGTGCACTGCACTTCCTCTCAATGTGCTTGACCATTGTATGAGGTTGTATTGAATTCCGACCAGTAGTTTTCAAGTTATGCTCCGGACAAGGAAAACTAACAAAGGGCAATAACTCTGTAACTAGTCAAGATGGAGTTATAGTTCTTGTGCAATGCACTTCCTCTCAAAGTGCTTGACCATTGTATGAAGTTGTATTGAATTCCAACAAGTTGTTTTCAAGTTATGCTCCGGACAAGGGAAATGCAACATACCGCCCGACCGACCAACCACCAGGTGACTCCTATATACCCCCCTAAACTTCGTTTCGGGGGTATAATGAATCTACTACATTATGAGAAGTTTTGTCAAAATGAGTTGCCTGAATAATCCTTAAAATGAATCTACTACCCTTTGAGAAGTTTTGTTTTTTAAAAATGAGTTGCCTGAACAATCCTTAAAATGAATCTACTACCTTATGAGAATTTTTTTTTTAAAAATGAGTTGCCTGAACAATCCTTAAAATGAATCTACTACCTTATGAGAATTTTTTTTCAAAAATGAGTTGCCTGAACAATCCTTAAAATGAATCTACTACAGTACCCTATGAGAAGTTTTGTTTATTCAAAAATGAGTTGCCTGAACAATCCTTAAAATGAATCTACTACCTTATGAGAAGTTGTTTTTTCAAAAATGAGTTGCCTGAACAATTCTTAAAATGAATCTAATACCTTATGAGAAGTTGTTTATTCAAAAATGAGTTGCCTGAACAATTCTTAAAATGAATCTACTACCTTATGAGAAGTTGTTTTTTCAAAAATGAGTTGCCTGAACAATTCTTAAAATGAATCTACTACCTTATGAGAAGTTTTTTTTTCAAAAATGAGTTGCCTGAACAATTCTTAAAATGAATCTACTACAGTACCCTATGAGAAGTTTTGTTTTTTCAAAATGAGTTGCCTTAACAATCCTTAAAATGAATCTAATACCTTATGAGAAGTTGTTTATTCAAAAATGAGTTGCCTGAACAATTCTTAAAATGAATCTACTACCTTATGAGAAGTTGTTTTTTCAAAAATGAGTTGCCTGAACAATTCTTAAAATGAATCTACTACCTTATGAGAAGTTTTTTTTCAGAAATGAGTTGCCTGAACAATTCTTAAAATGAATCTACTACCTTATGAGAAGTTTTTTTTCAGAAATGAGTTGCCTGAACAATTCTTAAAATGAATCTACTACCTTATGAGAATTTTTTTTTTCAAAATGAGTTGCCTTAACAATCCTTAAAATGAATCTACTACCTTATGAGAAGTTTTTTTTCAAAAATGAGTTGCCTGAACAATTCTTAAAATGAATCTACTACCTTATGAGAAGTTTTTTTTCAGAAATGAGTTGCCTGAACAATCCTTAAAATGAATCTACTACCTTATGAGAAGTTTTTTTTCAGAAATGAGTTGCCTGAACAATCCTTAAAATGAATCTACTACCTCATGAGAAGTTTTTCAAAAATGAGCTGCCTGAACAAACCGTAAAATGAGTCTACTACCTTATGAGAAGTTTTTTTTTCAAAAATGAGTTGCCTGAACAATTCTTAAAATGAATCTACTACCTTATGAGAAGTTTCTTTTCAAAAATGAGCTGCCTGAACAAACCGTAAAATGAATCTACTACCTTATGAGAAGTTGTTTTTTCAAAAATGAGTTGCCTTAACAATCCATATAATGAATCCACTATCTTATGAGAAGTTTTTTTTTCAAAAAATGAGTTGCCTGAACAATCCTTAAAATGAATCTAATACCTCATGAGAAGTTTTTCAACAAGAGCTGTCACATGACAGCACGCTCGACTATTCGAAAGGTTGTTGGTAAAATGGATTTTTTGTCAAAGAACAGGAGTATTGTGTAATTGTCTGTAAGAATTAAGGTCAAAGATATGAAACTTGTTCAAAGACCTTTGTAAATGTACATTACATTCAAAGCCTTACTCTGGATTCTGTAAGCCAAGTGGAGGGAGGAGGGGATAATTTCAAAGAAATACATAACCTTGTAAATTTGATCATGAATAACTTTGTAACTTTTCAAAATTGAAATGTATAGAATTAAAAAAGCATGACCGCTGCATGCTGCATAATTATTCTATGATATTTCAAAAGAAAGCCATTTCGAGTATTTCCATGTTAGTCTGGTAAAAACTGTGACAAACTTCTAAGTTAAAAGGGGCATAAATGTCAAAAATCAAAAATATTGGTGAAGATGTTGACAGTAAAGATACATTTTAAGTCCATAAAAAAATCAAAGTTAAAAAGGGCCATAAATCTGTCAAAAATCAAAACAGAGTTATGGGGATTGTTTCCTCAGATGTAGATGTTGATGGTAGACACATACTTTGAGTTTCATGTCAATACCTTTGATAGTATTCAAAACATTTGACTTTATAAAATCTTTTACCAAATATTCTAAGTTAAAAAGGGGCATAAATCTGTCAAAAATAAAAACAGAGTTATGGGGATTGTTTCCTCAGGTGTAGATGTTGATTGTAGACACATACTTTGAGTTTCAAGTCAATACCTTTGATAGTATTCAAGATATTTGAATTTATAAAAATCTTTAACAAAAAAATCTACGTTAAAAAGGGGCATAAATCTGTCAAAAATCAAAACGGAGTTATGAGGATTGTTTCCTCAGGTGTAGATGCTGATGGTAAAGATATACTTTGAGTTTCAAGTCAATACCTTTGATAATTTGCAAGATATTTGAATTTATAAAAAACTTTAACCAAAAATTCTAAGTTAAAAAGGGGCATAAATCTGTCAAAAATCAAAACAGAGTTATGGGGATTGTTTCCTCAGGTGTAGATGTTGATGGTAAACATACAGTTTGAGTTTCAAGTCAATACCTTTGATAGTATTCAGGATATTTGACTTTATTAAAAACTTTAACAAACAAGAGCTGTCACATGACAGCACGCTCGACTATTCGAAAGGTTGTTGGTAAAATGGGTTTTTTGTCAAAGAACAGGAGTATTGTGTAATTGTCTGTAAGAATTAAGGTCAAAGATATGAAACTTGTTCAAAGACCTTTGTAAATGTACATTACATTCAAAGCCTTACTCTGGATTCTGTAAGCCAAGTGGAGGGAGGAGGGGATAATTTCAAAGAAATACATAACCTTGTAAATTTGATCATGAATAACTTTGTAACTTTTCAAAATTGAAATGTATAGAATTAAAAAAGCATGACCGCTGCATGCTGCATAATTATTCTATGATATTTCAAAAGAAAGCCATTTCGAGTATTTCCATGTTAGTCTGGTAAAAATTGTGACAAAATTCTAAGTTAAAAGGGGCATAAATGTCAAAAATCAAAAACATTGGTGAAGATGTTGACAGTAAACATACATTTTAAGTCCATAAAAAAAATCAAAAAAGTTAAAAAGGGGCATAAATCTGTCAAAAATCAAAACAGAGTTATGGGGATTGTTTCCTCAGATGTAGATGTTGATGGTAGACACATACTTTGAGTTTCAAGTCAATACCTTTGATAGTATTCAAAACATATAACTTTATAAAATCTTTCACCAAATATTCTAAGTTAAAAAGGGGCATAAATCTGTCAAAAATCAAAACAGAGTTATGAGGATTGTTTCCTCAGGTGTAGATGCTGATGGTAAAGATATATTTTGAGTTTCAAGTCAATACCTTTGATAATTTGCAAGATATTTGAATTTATAAAAAAAAATAACCAAAAATTCTAAGTTAAAAAGGGGCATAAATCTGTCAAAAATCAAAACAGAGTTATGGGGATTGTTTCCTCAGGTGAAGATGTTGATGGTAAACATACAGTTTGAGTTTCAAGTCAATACCTTTGATAGCATTCAGGATATTTGACTTTATTAAAAACTTTAACAAAAAATTCTAAGTTAAAAAGGGGCATAAATCTGTCAAAAATCAAAACAGAGTTATGAGGATTGTTTCCTCAGGTGTAGATGTTGATGGTAAAGATATATTTTGAGTGTCAAGCCAATACCTTTGATAATATGCAAGATATTTGAATTTATAAAAAACTTTAACCAAAAATTCTAAGTTAAAAAGGGGCATAAATCTGTCAAAAATCAAAACAGAGTTATGGGGATTGTTTCCTCAGGTGTAGATGTTGATGGTAAAGACATATTTTGAGTTTCAAGTCAATACCTTTGATAGTATTCAAGATATTTGACTTTATTAAAAACTTTAACCAACGCAGACGCCGACGCCGGGGCGAGTGCAATAGTCTCCTTATTCTTCGAATAGTCGAGCTAAAAATTCTAAGTTAAAAAGGGGCATAAATCTGTCAAAAATCAAAACAGAGTTATGAGGATTGTTTCCTCAGGTGTAGATGTTGATGGTAAAGATATATTTTGAGTTTCAAGCCAATACCTTTGAAAATATGCAAGATATTTGAATTTATAAAAAACTTTAACCAAAAATTCTAAGTTAAAAAGGGGCATAAATCTGTCAAAAATCAAAACAGAGTTATGGGGATTGTTTCCTCAGGTGTAGATGTTGATGGTAAAGATATATTTTGAGTTTCAAGTCAATACCTTTGATAGTATTCAAGACATTTGACTTTATTAAAAACTTTAACCAACGCCGATGCCGACGCCGGGGCGAGTGCAATAGTCTCCTTATTCTTCGAATAGTCGAGCTAAAAATGAGTTGCCTTAACAATCCTTAAAATGAATCTACTACCTTATGGAAAGTCTTTTTTTTCAAAAATGAGCTTCCTGAACAATCCTTAAAATGAATCTACTACCTTTTGAGAAGGTTTTTTTTTCAAAAATGAGTTGCCTTAACCATCCATCAAATGAATCTACTACCCTATGAGAAGTGTTGTTTTTTTCAAAAAATGAGTTGCCTGAGAATTTTTTTTTTCAAAATGAGTTGCCTGAACAATCCTTAAAATGAATCTACTACCTTATGAGAGGTGTTTTTAGACATTTTAGAGTTTGTGCTAGACATTTGTGCCAAGTTATTTCTAAATCAATCAATACATGACAAAGTTATATATCGGACACGAATGTCTGCATATATACAGGATTCCATTACCTTCAAACTCTAAGTGTGACCTTGACCTTTGAGGTAGGAAGTGGGGCTTTCACGCGACACATCGTCTTGATGTGCTAGACATTTGTGCCAAGTTATTTTAAAATCCTTCAATGCATGACAAAGTTCTAACCCGGACATGAATGTGCGCATATATACAGGATTGCAGTGTGACCTTGACGTTTGAGGAAGGGATGTGGGTCTTACACGAGTCGTGTCATCTTGATGTGCTAGACATTTGTGCCAAGTTATTTTATAATCCTTCAATGCATGACAAAGTTACAGTCTGGACACGAATGCGTGCATATATAGAGGATTCCATTACCTTCAAACTCCAAGTATGACCTTGACCTTTGAGGTAGGGATGTGGGTCTGGCAAGTGACACGTCGTCTTGATGTGCTAGACATTTGTGCCAAGTTATTTTAAAATCCTTCAATGCATGACAAAGTTACAGTCTGGACACAAATTTGTAAGTGGGGACGCACAGACTGTCAGACGGACGGATAGACGGTGCAATTTTAATATGCCATCCTTCGGGGGCATAAAAAACATGTATCTTCAAAACTAAAATTTTACCTGACGTAATACTGAAATAATTCAATGGAAAAAAATCAAGCTTCAATGAGGATTGAACCAGTCCTTAAAATCTTTCATTGTAGACACTCATTGCCCTACCCACTTCTCCAATGCACCGTTCTATCGTATATTCATGTACATTACCTGTTTACAGCTTACAACTCTTAACTCCATATGCATGCTCTACCTGTTAAGCAATGCTTGTAAACTTTTGTGTACACATATATCTGTTACATCACTGTCACATTATCCAAACTAGGCTATACCAGGTTTGACTGCATATATCAATATGACCACACATACTCTACGGCTACACAATGTTATTTAATATGTTTTTGTTTTTTGTTGTCAAATTAACTACATCTACGGTACACATTACCTGTAACATTCTACAGTGTGCATGTCCTCTGTGGCTGCATTGATGCCGAGATGATCTAGCCGCTTGTCAATGGAAAGAGCCCGATTCACTGGCAGGTAAATCCCACAGACCACCCTCTGCTTCTTCACAACTAGTATGTAATTACTGGAATGCCTGTGCCACTTCACCTGAAAATAGAAATAAAAGAAACTTAAGTTCAGAGAACTCAAATTGAATGTTTTAATCTGAACAAGTGTCTCTCACAAAAGTAACTGGAGCATTCCCAATCTTATCAGAGAAAACACAGTTTACAGTTTTCTAAAAATGTTTACAAAAGAAAAGCATATGTAGCATCAATTGATGCTCTCTCAAGCATTTGTTTCCAACAGAACAGCACACATCTTCTATTCTTGCTGATCAAACTAACACGTGGCCTTGTGGTTTCAGAGAAGAAGATTTTTAAAGTGTTTCCTATTATATCCCATGTAAAACCAAGTGACCCCCAAGGCGGGGTCAATTTTAATCCAGGGGTCATAATTTGAACAATCTTGGTGAAGGTCCACTAAACAATGCTACATGCCAAATATCTAAGCTCTAGGCCTTGTGGTTTCAGAGAAGAAGACTTTTGAAGTTTCAATTTTAATCCGTGGATTATAATTTAAACAATCTTGGTTAAGGTCCACTAGACAATACTACATGCTAAATATCTAAGCTCTAGGCCTTGCGGTTTAAGAGAAGAAGACTTGTAAATATTTTCCTATTTTTTGCCAATATATCAACTTCCTGTGGCCATAGCAACCAGAGTTCTGCATGAACTGGAATTCTTTGAACAATTTTGGTAGAGCTTCATGCAAGAAACATCCTTGCATAGTTTCATCAACATTTGCCAGGTGGTTTCAGAGGAGATGTCCTTTGAAATAAAATGTTGACAGACAACAGACACTCATCCATTTGAAAAGCTCACCCTGGGGTGAGCTAAAAAGCAACTTAAAGCAAAAGCAAATTATTGCACAATAATTTAGGACAGACACTACTCAAGTAAAAATTCTTGAATGACTTCAAGACAGTAACAGTTATCAATTGTAAACAAGATTTGAATAAAATGAATTTAATTAAATGTATTAATAACCAAATTAAGTAATAACTGACACTGATGGACAAGCCAAGGGGATTGGGACAAGGGAAAACCTGGACTTACCTGATCTGAACAATATTATAACTATGAAGAATTATAAAAGATGTAGCTGGAAAAACTACATCTTTCCACAAGGCTGTGTAACTGTCCAACTGTGTGAATTGAAAATCCCCCCCAAGCATGAGAAAGGGTGAGATGTTTGATCAGGTGTTAGAAATAAACCAATCACCAGTTGTTATGTTATAATTCCCTTTACACACTATTAGTTATTGAGAAAATATATAAATAGATGTCACCTGATACTATATGGTCACATGACTTGAGTTGTCACATTTCATGTACAACTTGTGTATAGAACCACTAATAATAATAACCACTATAACATGTGCTAAAAGTGAAAATCAAAGGACTGAAAGTACTGGAGGATCGATTGTCACTGAACAACACAGTCTGTATACATACATGTGTAAATATCAGTACAACACAGACTGTACACATACATGTGAAAATATCAGGACAACCCTTACACAAGTAAAGTTATAAACTGAAGACACAACAGTTACTATCAATAAATATTTACCTTTAACCATTTGTGTAAACTTTACTTTTGAGAAAGGAACCCATGTGCTTACCTTTTGCATTTAGTGACTATGCTCAACTACCCTATCAGGGCTTTTTCTGGCTCTTTTGGGAAAAGGCCCCTGGCCCTAATGGGGAAAAATGCGGCATTTTTCTGATCAAGTTGGGAATTTATGTATGACTTTAATATCTATTACCTTGAGGCCAAAAAAATTATCTGTGTTTATTTTTTACGGTCCCAAATATTTAGGTAGGGGAGGGGCAAAGTTTTTTGTTTTTTTAAATGTAGAAAAAATTTATAGGTTGAAAAAAAAAACAATCTGTGTTAAGGGCAACAGTCCCAAGAATGCTATGTAGTGTAAAGACAGATTAAAAAAAAGAATCATTTTTTTTCTTCAAATTTTTCTTTTTGGCATTGGGAAAAATGAAGGTAATTTTCGACTGGGAACGGGGCCGATATTTGGCCCCTGATGATAGGGAGAAAAAGCCCTGCCAGTATGAAGTATCATAGCTGTGAATGGTAACTGAGAAGTTGATTTTGACAAAACTGAACTGAAAATTCATAGTTTGAACAAGTCTTAATGTCATTCAAAAGTTATGGAATATGCCCATATGGTTGATTGTATTGTGCCAATTGATTGATTTGGATTTAATGTTGCACTCAACAGCTAAGGTCATATGGCAACTTTGAGCATGCAGACCCCATCAGCTCAAAGTCATACTTATTCATTTATCATTTTCAGTGTCTGCTCCATATATTTTAACCCCTTAAAGGAGTCTACTGAAACTTGATATGAATGTTCATCTTATCAAGACCATGCACCTCCAAGGGTCAAAGGCCTTGAGACTATATTTCTCTAACCTCTTCAATGATTTTCTTGATGGTTAGGTTGAAATGTTGCCTTGATCAAGGTCAAAGTTACATTTTTGGAGTCGAAGCTTATCAGACTCCCTTGACCCTTTGTAAGATTAACATTAAACTAAGGTCAAATCTTTAGAGTATTAATATGACACGTAACACATTATGGAACTGTTTCAGCTTAAGATCAAGGTCACAATTAAGGGTCAAAGGTCATGAGACTATATTTAGTGATAGCTTGTTATAAGAATTTAAAGCCTGTTCCAATATGTTTTGGTCATTTTAACAGTTCACCTAACCACTGTTTCTGGGAAGAAAGAACTAGTAGTTGACATCTATTTTCCTTCAGAAACTGCCAGCTTTCTCTTATAAAGAGACATGGCTTGAAACAGAGCTAGAACCCATAACCATCAATCTATGCATGAGAGGTTTCAGTGATTTCAAGTCATCAACTTTAACCACTTGACCACAGAGGCAGACTTAGGTAATATTGTCCCCATTATATGAACCTGTAACTGCTGACAATTTGTCCTACCAACAAACAGTATTTGCATTGAAATGAATAGAGAATTAGGATCTGGCTTGATTCTCATTGATGAAAAATCTAGGCTCTCTAGACTAGAGATTGTGTTATACTTTTACAAAATGAGAAGCTACTGTGCTAAAGAAAACTACAGAATGAGTTTATGTGCTTTAACTATCTCTCATATAGCTATTTTATGAGATTCAGTATGTGCTTTTATTGAATCTTTTGAATCTGTCATCGCTCTACCAGTACTTTCAGTGCTTTGATTATATATTTTCATCATAAATTTTATCGGAACTTCCTGCAACAACTGGACAAAACATACACTAACCGCACCTATTTGTGATTAAGTTGAATCAGTTATAACTCTGTGGGCCTTTATAATCACGTTGATTGTACGCGTTTTCCATGCTGTTACAAACGGCGCATTTTGACAACGGGAAATCACCCGGACCGTGGCTAGAACCCGTACCGTCACGTACGCTATGTACAAAACTAAAACAAGCGGGTCAAAGTAGCCCTATATCGTACACCTGGCTACCCCTGGCTTTAATACAAGGTTTAATAAATTACACGCATGGCTATAATGTTACAATATTGAACGTTAGCCATTAACGTAGAAAAAGTAGAAGAAGGTCATCAACAGCAGAAAAGGTTTCTGATTTAAACAATCTCCGTAGAGATCCACTGCATAAAAGTCTTTGTTTATTATAGTGTCATCCCTACTTATATTCCAAATATCTAATTTAATTTCTGTGCCTAGTGGCTCCAGACTAGATCAATTTTGACGTTCTCCCTATATAAGCCTATGTTAAATTTACTGACTCCCAGACAGCGTAAATTTTGACCGGGGCGGTCATGATTTGAACAATCTTTGTAGAGGTCCATTCGGCAACGATACTTGCCAAATATTTAAGCCCTAGGCTTTGTGGTTTCAGAGATGAAGATGCTTAAAGTTTTTCCTATATTATCCCATGTAAAAATGAAGTGACCCCCTGGCGGGGTCAATTTGATCTGGGGGTCATGATTTGAAAATTCATTGATAGAAGTTTACTATACAATGCCATATGCTAAATATCTTAATCCCTAGGCCTTGTGGTTTCAGAGAACAATTGTTCTTTAGTTTTTCCTATATCAGTCTATGTAAAAACCATTGACCCCCGAGCGGGGTCAATTTGGACCCGAGGTTCATACTTTGAACAATCTCGGTATACTAGTATGTACACTAGACCTTACCAGAAGCTAAATATCTAAACTCTAGGCATTGTGTTACAGGAGAAGTTTTTAAACAATTTCTTCCGAAATAAGCATTTACAGCAGTGATAATTTTTGTAAAAACATTGCACACACATGGTGCAAAGTATGGTTAAACAAGTGCGAAAAATACAATTACGGAATGACACTGCCCAAAATGAGCTTAAAATACCGGTATTCGTGTTTTTTGACGCTGTTGTTAGAATTAAACAGTAATTGAAACCAGACAAAATGTACTAAAAAGTACTGAAATATACAATTAGGGAGTGACACTGCCCAAGATCAGTTAAAAATATTCATGTTTTTAACACCATATGTTGTTAGAATTAAACAGGAATTGAAAACAGTCAAAATGTACTTAACAGTATGTACTGTAATGACATAATTTTCTCATTTTTTTCTTCCAAGTATTCTGATAACGCGGTAACATACGGAGGTATTGACTTTAGCTCAGACATACATGTAAGTATACAGTACTCAATCGTCCTGGTAGAGAACCTTTCTAATCTGAACACCTTTGTAATCCGAACAATTCCTCTGGTCCCAACAGGTTTTGATTAGACAGGTTCCACTGTATAAAAAGAAGACACACCTGGGCATGGTCAAGTTTGACTCGAGATCATAATTTGAACCCTCTCGGTAGAGGTACGCTAGGCAATACCACATGCTTAATATCTTAAAAGCTGTAGGACTTGTGGTTTAAAGGCAATGCTACATGCAAAATATTTAAGCTCTAGGTTGTTGTTTGAGAGAAAAACATTTTAAAGGTTTTCTTGTATAAGCGTACAATTAATCACTAGATGTCCGCGATTGCAACTAACGCTCGGGTTATGCAAATCTTCACTGGCCTTTATTAAAGTCAACACATGTACAAATGTTTTACGGCATTGACAACTATGCATTGTGTTTGTCACAGAAAGGTATAGATTCTTCTATGGATTAATGGTTGACCAAGAAAAACGCATGTCTAATCATAAGCTGTTGATCGTAAGTTTTCCCACAAGTACCCCTATGAGCGGCTGCACATCCTCTTGCAATGGACATGTAATGCATTAACTCGTGAAGTGCATGCGGTTGTGCCGAGATAACTTGTGAAAGCGTCGGTCCATTTTTAATGGAACCTTATCATGTTTGCATTCCTTTGGACGACCCTTGTTAGAAATGGACAGGATACTATCGCTATGTAAACGAGTCGAAAAGGCACGTGCATAAGGATATTATCGTTAGTCTGTCAAAATATTCAGAAGAGGCAGCAACATTAGATCAGAATCTGAAAGGTCATCATCGGACAAGGTTTGAGAGCCCTATTCTATATTGTTGACGCCTGTTGCCATACCTGCCACGTGGGTATCTCGTATGTATCCTTCTTGTCTAAGGACTGGCGCTGCTGTTTGCTAGCTGGTTGTCTCTTTTTCTTCTCTCTCACTCCTAACGGAAATTTTTACCGCATGCCGACATACTTAGGTGCGCTTTGAAGTAGTTCAATACTTAAAGGCGTAAATACCCGTGTTCTACACAATGTTGATTAGGTGAACACAAACCCTGATAAATACATACATGTCGAAACATAGTTGTCAATATGTGACAATGGACGTAGCTGCCGTTGCGCACAATACGCATGTGCGTATACATCGCTAGCAAAGATCGAAAACTTAAATGTCCCGAAAATGCAATAAAAATGAAAGGGAGGGGGGAGGGGGATGAGAGTCACAAGCGATAGATCCGGATCTTACCTGTACGTTCTCGCAAAAAAGGCCAAACATGGTTTTAAAATGCTCAAATTTCCTCGCTCGCTTCGCTCGCTCAAGTAGAACGATATGGAACTCCATTTTAATGAAAGCCTGCAATCTTAAAAACATATAATTTATTCAAAGGACTAACATATCCTACATATGTATCTGTTAAGAGGCTTAAATTATTCAAAACTGTCCAAACATTCCCCCGCGGGAACCTGAATATGGGACAATGAATCTCGACTATCCATTGTGTCCTACTTGAAATTGTCAGATCTGTCAAAACGGACTTGCCAAATTTCCTCGCTCGGCTAATGAAATAGGGAAATTTATCTAGCAGTCCTAAAAGTGTAAATGCTTATCCTTTCATTTAAAAATTGATTTATTATATACATGTACCTAACATTTATACATATGTATTTCCGCAAAAATCGGAAACAAATCCTTTTTGTAAGGGTGTTTCCCTTTGGTTTGCATGTCCATACTGTAAATTACGTATCGTTGTGCCGTAAATTACTTATCGTTATGTCTTGTTTGTAGGGTTAACGCACGTTTTTCGTAATACAACATCTGCAGAACCCCGAGAAATGGTTGGTGCCCGTGAGCAAATCTGGCTTTCTGGATCGCACTGTAATATCAATAACCCTATTGTATATCAATGTCTTAACGCACTGGTTTCACGAGGATAGAAACTGATTCGAAATGTTTCCAAGATGTTGCGCACCAAACTGGAATCCGGAGTATTAACATGACATGTAATGGTTAAGTTGTTCATCATGTTTACTGGGCTCCTTCCTATCTGCTTTCGAAAAAAATGAAACCTTTAATTATATAAGCAGTTCAAATCACTGTAGCAGTCACAGATCCAAGCAATATCGCGAAGATAATCAAAATACACTAGAACTCTGCATACATCGTCAGTAATTATAGCACGAGACGTTTGAAGACGTACCAAAGAGCCTGCCTGACTACAGGGCGTATTGGATTCTGAACATTCATATGGACATGGAGTTGATACAATGTACAAAGATGATTGTGGACAGTATCAGGTCCGTGACATTATTCACTAAAAGAAAGAGTCGAGCGTTTGGTCTTACATTTTCAGGACAGGTATGATCATGTATGCATAGAATACGATTTAAAATTATTTGAATAAACGTGATAGCTTTTAACTTTTTCTTCATGTTTATATCCCTTATGATTAATAACAATTCATAAAACGAAGAATGGTCCCACTATCAGTTACAAGTAGGGGGAGCGGGCTTATAGAGTGTTTGTATAAGGGCATAAAACAATTTTCACACGACACAGACTAGGCGAGAGAACTTTTCAAAGTTCGACAGTTTTGTTATTTCATTCCATATTAACTTTTGTTTTGTCTACAGTAGATACATAGGTTCGTTGGAAAGCTTTCTGGGGTCTAGTTGCTGCTAAGTAAGTCAATGGTTGCTAAGGAAGTTACTTGCTCCTAGAGAAAGTCACTGGTTGCTAACTCACTGATTGCTAGGGGAAATGACTAGTTGCTATGGGACTAAGTTGTTGGTGAGAAAGTCACTTGTTGATAAGGAAGTCACTTGTTCATAGGAAAAGCAGATGGTTGTCAAGGCAGTAACCGAAGAACAACAGCTGAGTACTTAATGATAAATTAAGCTCAAATGTAAATTGTTTTGGCGATAAAAGAATAGGAGATAAAAAAATTTAACTTGCAACTTATGAATGTATTTCACTTGTAATAGTTTTGTATGCTGTAAAACAGTTTTAATTTCAATGCTTTTCCCCCCCTCTATATCTAAACAAGAGGGCCAAAATAGCCCTATATCTCTTACCTGTATATCAATTGCCATTGATACAAGGGGTCATGATTTTAACATAATTTGTAAAGGTCCACTTCACAATGATAAGTAACATTCCAAATATCTAACCTTGTGGGTTTTTGAAGTCTTCCCAATATAAGCCTATGTAAAATCAAGTGATCCCTCTCTTCCCAGAAGGGTTTATTTTCACCCCGAGGTCATGATTTGAACAAACTTTGTAGAAGAAAAATAGACTATGCTACATGCCAAGTATTTCAGCGCTAGGCCCTAAGGTTTTAGAGAAAAAGATTTTTAAAGGTTTTCCTATATAAGCCTTTGTAAAACCAAGTGACCCCCCGGGCCAGGTCAATTTTGACCCGGGGATCATTATTTGATCATTCTTCGTAGAGGTCCACCAGACAATGCTACATGTCAAATATCTAAGCTCTAGGCCTTGCGGTTTTAGAGAACAAGACTTTTAAAGTTTTTCCTATGTAGCGGTGTAAAACCAAGTGGCCCCCAGGAAGGGTTAATTTTGATCCAGGGGTTATGACTTTAACAATCTTGGTAGAGGTCCACTAGACAATGCTACATGCCAAATATCTAAGCTCTATGCCTTGTGGTTTCAAAGAAGATTTTAAAAGTTTTTCCTATTTTTTGCCATACCAACCAGAGTTCTGCATGGAATGGAATTCTTATGAACAATTGTGGTAGAGCTTCATGCAAGGAACATCCCTGTATTATAGTTTCACCAACATTGGCCTAGTGGTCTCAGAGGAGATGTCGTTTGAATCAAACTAGAGCTATCACTAAATGTGATTAATACCCCCAAAAGACTGCTTTATAAACTGAGGAAGTTCAAAGTAACAGAATACCTTGCAAAAAAAAAAATAAAATAGAGATATTGTTCTTGGCAATAACAATAACTTGGCAGTAACAAAGGGCAATAACTCTGTAATTAGTCAAGATAGAGATAGATGGTTCTTGTACACTGCACTTCCTCTCATTGTGCTGGACCATTGTATGAAGTTGTATTGCATTCCAACCAGTAGTTTTCAAGTTATGCTCTGCGACAAGGAAAAGTAAAAATGGGCAATAACTCTGTAAATACTCAAGATAGAGTTATGGTTCTTGTACACTGCACTTCCTCTCATTGTGCTAGACCATTGTATGAAGTTGTATTGAATTCTACTTGGTAGTTTTCTAGTAATGCTCAGGACAAGGAAAAGTAACAACGGGCAATAACTCTGTAATGAGTCAAGGAAGAGTTATGGTTCCTGTGCACTGCACTTCCTCTCAATGTACTTGACCATTATGAAGTTGTATTGAATTCCAACCGGTAGTTTTCAAGTTATGCTCCGGACAAGGAAAAGTAACAAAGGGCAATAACTCTGTAAATACTCAAGACAGAGTTATGGCTCTTGAACACTGCACTTCCTCTCATTGTGCTAGACCATTTTATGAAGTGTATTGAATTCCAACCAGTAGTTTTCAAGTAATGCTCCGGACAAGGAAAAGTAACAAAGGGCAATAACTCTGTAATGAGTCAAGGAAGAGTTATGGTTCCTGTGCACTGCACTTCCTCTCAATGTACTTGACCATTGTATGAAGTTGTATTGAATTCCAACCAGTAGTTTTCAAGTTATGCTCCGGACAAGGAAATGTAACAAAGGGCAATAACTCTGTAATTACTATAGATAGAGTTATGGTTCTTGTGCACTGCACTTCATCTTATTGTGCTTGATCATTGTATGAAGTTGTTTTGAATTCCAACCAGTAGTTTTCAAGTTATGCTCCGGACAAGGAAAAGTAACAAAGGGCAATAACTCTGTAATGAGTCAAGATGGAGTTATGGTTCTTGCTTGTGCACTGCACTTCGTCTCAATGTGCTTGACCATTGTATGAAGTTGTATTGAATTCCAACCAGTAGTTTTCAAGTTATGCTCCGGACAAGGAAAATGCAACAGACCGCCTGACCGACCGACCGACCAACCACCGGGTGACTCCTATTACCCCCCAAACTTCGTTTTGGGGGTATAAATATTGACCGACAACAGACAATAATTCATTAGAATAGCTCACCCTTGCAAAGTGAGCTAATAAAATGATTAAAATTCATTTAAACACTGTAGTGAGTAACTGAGGTACAGTGAAATGTCTTACTTCAACAACTACAAATGTTTTTTTTAATCTTTTTATTTTTCTAATCATCATAAATGATGAACAATATCAACTTCAGTTTTCACATACAGTCAAAGCAAAAGCTTCCCACAAATGTTTCAATACAACACTTGTTTAAGAAGTAAATTGACCTTCAGTATCAGTTTAAGTATCCAAACAGATCAAGGTTTAATTTTTTCTTGAACTTACTGAAAATTTCACTGATCTTGTAACAACTCCTACAGTACAAAATTAATATACTTTGTTATTTAAAAAAGCACTACATCACAGATCTTAGAATACTCTGAAGTCCAAGCCTGTGATGTTGACAGTTTGTAAATTCATGTTTTTAAAGATACTACATTGTTTCTGCAATAGCATCTTCATTTGGGTCTGGTTCCAGTCCTTTAGCAATTCTACGCTGGTGTCGTGCTCGTAAACGTCGCTCTCTTTCAAATTCTTTATACTGCAAAATATCTCTGAAATATAAAACTGAAATGTTGTGATGGAATGCAAGGTACATGTAGATAATATATGACCCTGTATTGCTCATCTAGCTACCATTAGCTATAATACAAGGTCAACAACTTTGTGATTTGAACAATGTGCAAATAGGTCAACTACACAAAGCTATGTGCCAAATATCTTGTGGTTTTAAACAAGAAGTCTGAAGATCTTTGAAGTTTTCCCTATTCAAGTCCTAAAGTGACCTCGGATGGGGTCAATTTTGACCCAGTGGTCATGAGTTGAATACCATATGTACATAGGCAATGCTACATGCCAAATATTCAAGCTCTGGGCCTTGTAGTTTTAGACAAGAAAATTTTTCCATATATACATGTATAATCCTATGTGAAATCAAGTGAAATCTATGTAAGTACTGGGCCTTGTGTTTTTAGTTTTTGCAAAAGAAACCTATATGTAAAATCAAGTGACCTCCCAAGTGGGGTCAATTTTTTCCTTTGGGTATTGTTTTGAATCATCTTGGTAGAAGTCCACTAGACAATGCTACATGCCAAATACCTAAGCTCTTGGCCACTTGATTTTGAGAAGATTTTCAAAGTTTTTCCATTTGGTTGCCATGGCAACCAGAGTTAATGCATGGAATGGAATTCTCTGAACCTTTTTGATAGAGGCCCACCAAAGGAACATTCCTGTGAAGTTGGGTTTAAATTGACTCCATGGTTTTTGAGGAGAAATGGTTAATGGACATTCAATACACTACATACATGTACCATACCTTAGACATTGAGTGACCACAATAGTTCACCCTAAGTGAACTTTAAACCGTATATCATTTTAACAAATTATTTCATTCTAGTTAAATTATTGTGACATGGCCTGTTGTCAGGGTTTTTTTCTTTATCATGTTTTTAGCCTTTTTCCAGCATAATCATATCAATCATAGGCAGCTAAACCAAGTATCTGAAGCCATTGGACCAACAGGGAACTGCCAACATTTTTGCATAAAAGGTGTATAAAGAGTGCAGAAGCCCTTAAGTGAGAAGTGGCTTAAACTCTTTACTTCAGAAAAAACTTTGACAATATACTATGTTGAAACTAAAAGATGAAAAACATTTGAAATTTGGCATAAAGCATAACTAAATTGCATTCACTTGTTTTTAAACTAGTGTACTAGAGATAATGGGATTGAGTGTTATCATCAAAAGATCGAGACTTGGATTTTGATTAAAATGAAGGATATATTATGTTACATATCTATTGTAAGTTGACACTGTATATTTCAGCAATGAGGCAAAAACTTTAAGAGTACTGAGTCAGCCTGGAGACAGAAGTATGAAAATGACTTCCAGCAGATTCTTAACTCATATCTCATCATTATACACATGCAATACAGGGGTAACAGCTCTGCCAGCAATGTTCCAAAAGTAGCTAGGACGAACTTTAGTTGCACAATTCATCTTGAAATGGACATAAAATTTCAGGAGAAAGATGTTAAGAATGGTAACACCTTGAATCTATAATCAAGTTACTTTGCACACCAATGGACCTGCAAGCAAGGTGCATGTATATGCATGTCTGGCAATTAGAAAGCACCAGATTGGTTAAGGAAACAAGAGTTTGTCTATACATGAACATACATTCTGAAGACTGCTTTAACTTACAGTTCATGTCTACATTCTGCATAGTGATGCCAGGCAGGTTGACAGGCTGACTTAAATACTCTATCGAAAGCACCATTCTCGTGATAACACTTAAAGAAATCTAGATATTTATGAGCACAGTAATTTCTGTGTTCTGGTGGAATCCTTGCATCAATCATCTCATCTAGACTCATCTCTGCCTCTGAAATAAAACACACACAAATACCAATTACTATAAACAAGAAGACTAAATTTGAAGTTCCATTTAAATGATCTAAAGACTGAAAAACTGATTACAAATTGTTTACAAAAGCTTGATTTCATACATATGATACCAGTCACCTTTTCAATTGTTTTGTAACTGCAGAACTCTTCAGCTGTTCAACTTAGTGACAAACTACATGTAGACAGAGTCAACTGACCTAGGGGTCATAATTGAACAATCTTGGTAGAGCTCCACTAGGTAATGCCACATGCCAACAACGACATCGTAACAATTTGTCATGCATTTAAAGCAAGCCATTTTGAAAGATTTTTGTAGTAATTTGAGCATACACATTTTAATTGCGTCATGAGAGACGCTCTTTGCTATTTCTGTTGTGTCATTGCCAAGATTACAAATTGTTTACAAACTGTACTTTGAATTATTTCATACATGATGATACCAGTACACCTTTTCAATTCTGTAACTGCAGAACTCTTCAGCTGTTCAACTTATGTAGCACAAACTGAAAAGAATTTTGTATGGGGTGGGCAATATATTGCAATATACTGGGTATCACAAATTTTTGTCTGGGCAATGATATATTGCAACATGATCTCCAGCTAATGCCACATGCTATTTTTTTCCTATATAATCCTGGGTGGGATCAATTTTAACCCAGGGGTCATAATTTGAACAATCTTGGTAGAGGTCTACTTGGTAATGCCACATGCTAAATATCTAAGCTCTAGGCCTTGTGGTTTCAGAGAAGAAGATTTTTAAAGATTTTCCTATATCAAGCCTATGTAAAAAAAAGTGACAATCTTGGTAGAGGTCCACTAGGTTATGCCACATGCTTAATATCTAAGCTTTAGGCCTTGTGGTTTCAGAAGAAAATTTCTTAAGTTTTTCCTATATAAGCCCATGGAAAAACAAGCGACCCCCAGACAGAGTCAATCTTGACCTAGGGGGTCATAATTTGAACAATCTTGGTAGAGCTCCACTAGGTAATGCCACATGCCAACAACGTACATCGTTAACAATTTGTCATGCATTTCGAAGCCATTTTGAAATGATTTTTTTGTAGTAATTTGAGCATACACATTTTAATTGCGTCATGAGAGACGCTCTTTGCTATTTCTGTTGTGTCATTGCCAAAATTAGTGCGTCAAAAACACGCTCTCACACACTACTATAGTAATGATCCCTTCTGTCAATAAAGCCTAGAGTTCACTATTATTGTGGTTCAAGAGTTATAAAGTGGACAACTTTGATCATCAATAAGTGTTATCTTGACATTGAACCAAGATAGCTGAAACACCCAATAAGCACATCATCTAAATATGGTCAGAATGTGACCCAAGATTCGTGGAAGTCCTTTAAGTGGCTTAAGCGAGATAATCTCATGACCTTTGACTCATTTAATTGTGACGACATTAAGCAGGCACTTATTTAAATACAACAATTTGCATTATTGAATTATGTTCATGTGCCATATATCTCTACATCCCCACAAGTAGCCTAATTAATTTGGCGTTTCAGTGTGACCCCTTTCACAGATCTGATATTTTATAACTGTCACACCTCTACGCCTAATCTTTATTTGCTCCATAACAGGCAGAAAGTGTAGTTTCGACCGTACATATAATACACAATTAACATAGTTCTAATAACAATTTTCCACTCTAAAATGTAGAATTAAATATGTCTTTATATGAAAATCTAAGATTTTATGAAAAATCTCACCACTTAATTAAAATCTGAATGTTGAAACCTAAACATGCAAGTTTACACATATGCCATTTATCTTTATATTTCACCCATTAATGCAGGTGTGTAAATAGGTAAAC
Organism: Saxidomus purpurata; assembly: GCA_022818135.1. Taxonomy (NCBI): domain Eukaryota; kingdom Metazoa; phylum Mollusca; class Bivalvia; order Venerida; family Veneridae; genus Saxidomus; species Saxidomus purpurata. The sequence continues at coordinate 37,821,355 of JAFMSR010000005.1, read as the reverse complement.
TAACTTAGAAATGAGGGAGTGTCATTTTTAAATTTAATCCTATAATGTTAAATCATATACTGGCTAGTCCTACAACCGGACACTTTTCAAACATATTTTGCGATAACTCTGACAATTTTTGTATCTAGCAATCAAAATTTTACCAGTGGAAAGTTAGGTTCTTCCCCGAAATGAAAAGCTAACTTGTTAACTCTAAGACTAAATCAATCACATTTTTAAGGCCTGGCTGTGGGGTTACCAAAATGCTATATTTTATTGACCAACTGTACCATGTTTCCGGACAGGTGGTTTAAATAGATTTGTTTAATTGTGATGTTAGCTTTTAAATTATGTTAACTGTATCCATCATTCGACACATTACTGGCAAGAAAAAAAAGGAAGGAAAAGCCGATGGATTCGCATGTCTTTTAATTGGACCTTAATTAGAAATAGACTAGACAGAATAAAAACTGGTTTACATTGCAGGAAATGTTGGCCTTGCCCTTATCGGTGATTTCAGTATAATTTTGTATAACACAAAGATATTTGAAAAGCATTAAAAATAATTATTCAATGGGTTTTAACAATAAATGTGTTTGAGAAATGATATTAATTTGTCGTAGTCATGTCTATACATGTGTCATTGTTGCCTAACCGTTTTCTACTTAGTCAAATAGTTGCAACTTCATTTGCTAAATACCTTGCACAGTCTCCAGTCGTAGCCAACATCAGATCTGAACTCACGACATTTGTTTCTGTGTGTTTGTTTGGCAATATAGCCTATGATTTCCCTGCATCGAGCCTCCCTCAAACAAAGGGGAAATACTATACAATCAGTACATATTACTTCCCTTGAATTGAATCTTGAGTCAAATCATCCCGATATACTTTACAGAGTACGGTTTGAATATGTTATCAGTAACTTTTTATTGCGTGTTGAAATGTATTTTAACATGATTTTCTAATGTTTTAAGAAAAATTGAAGTAATATTTTTGCGCGGAAATCAGAAGTTGACAGCCGTCACATGACCCCCACGTGACTTTTTTGACAACATATGTCAAGGTTGTGAGTACGCTGAAATGAAAAATCGATATCTTAGTAAATATTTAACACTTTGACTCAGATTTCGTCAGGCAGCTTCAAAACAAATCCTCCGATAGATTTTGATCAAAACTTCCTTTAAACAGACCTGTTATTGAGGCATGTAACGGGAAAACTAAAAATCCGCCGACAATTCCTTACCATCGGCTATTCCTTGCTTGCCAGTAATGAAATACCATGATAAAAGGTTTAACTTGTGTTTTTTTGCTGGGCCTCACAGAAATATTGCGCATGAACAGTTTGTCACTTTCCACAAAATATTCACGCATTTTAACAAGTGTCTGGTTTGATGGTCGTCCGAGTTTGGTGGTCCCCAACCAGTATCATACATGCCGTTCTCCCGTTACTCGCCGGGTTCTCCCGATATTTAGACCCTTACCCCGGGGGGGGGGGGGGGGCCCAAAAAAAACCAAAATTTCCCGATAAATCAAAATTTTATCTTGAAAGAAAACAAAATCATAAAATTCGTTTACCCACTTACAATGCAAGTTTGAATATACAAAGTCAAAACCGACAAGCGATTTCGATAATTGGTTGATTAGTGACGAAAGCGGAACTGTATTCCCGTTAGCGTTAATTGTCAGTAACATCTGGTCATCCGGGTAATAATTATGCCTGATTGGCGTAATTGATGTTTGCAACAAGATGACACGTCTGGACAAGGCTTTCAAATAGTATATTGTATTAAGGATCTCTTTGTTGGTCAAATTGATTGGTAAAATATCGGGGGGATATATACGTAGATATAAAGTTTCAATATTTTCGTAAATTGGGGGTCCCGGATGTTTGTCACGTGATCCGAGGCAAGTTTATTTATCGGCTCGTTTCCGGACCAAACTATTTGAAAGACCTTGGTCAGGATTATTAAA
>JAFMSR010000005.1:37676905-37814405 GCA_022818135.1 Saxidomus purpurata | reverse complement strand
ATCTACCACTTAAACTGGGTTATATACATTTTCTATTTCTTTTAATAAAATCCTCACATACAATATCATGGTCGTCGTACTTCCCCCATAATTACTCGATTTTCCCGTCCATCGTGACGTACTTGGCTCTCCCGTGCCTCAATAAAGCTCCCACGGAAACAAGCTGGGAAGTTCTTTCAACCATCTTTGATTCATGCAGCAATACACCCAAGAGAACTTACAGCTGCAATGAACCACGGCCAGCCTTGTGGTTTAAACGGCGATGCCGGCCTGAAATAGATTAAAATATCAGTATATTGTTTAAACTGGCGGTAGACGGACCACTCTTTCTCAGACCACAATGAACTCTCCATCCACTGGTCTTCATGTGTTTTTGGTACGTGGCATTCCCTGTTTGATATTATTTTTGTTTTTTTGGTAGTGTATATGTGTGTGTGTACATGATTGTACATGATTGTGTGTGTGTGTCGTGTGTGTGTGCGTGTGTGTGTGTGTGTGTGTGTGTGTGTGTGTGTGTGTGTGTGTGTGTGTGTGTGTGTGTGTGTGTGTGTGTGTGTGTGTGTGTGTGTGTGTGTGTGTGTGTGTGTTGGTGGTGTGCACTTCTGGGTGCTGTGGGGCTCGTTTTGGGGAGGCTGCGTTTTTGGTACGTGGCATTCCCTGTTTGATATTATTATTTTTTTTTCAACATACTGGAAGAGAGTCTTCATTGGGTCTGAGCTAGAGTCACCTTTCTCCCACAAACGCCCTTCTGGTACATGGCTTTCCCTGTTTGATATTATTTTTGTTTTTTTGAGTGCTGTGGGGCTCGTTTTGGGGAGGCTGCGTTTTTGGTACGTGGCATTCCCTGTTTGATATTATTTTTGTTTTTTTGAAGAAATGGCAGGGCAAGAAGCTTCTTGGTCAGGATGTGGGTAACCTCGCAACGCTCGTATGTGGCCTTCAGTCCCACATTCTGAACCTTTGTAAGTATTGCCTGGGCCCCAATGAAAACCCGCATCCCTTCAATTGCGTACCAGGAAAGATGTCTCTAAGTGCCATCCCTAAAACCTATCCCACAAACCTAAAATAAATGAAACGCATGTTGTTATGGTACATGGAAGACAAATATGTATTTAAACAGCGATTAGATCCTCGTGTTTAATAGAACAACAACGTACATGTAGTATGTTGCTTATGATAAGCTAGATTAATAAGCAGTTTATACGTAAGAAACTATATGCATGTTGGAGATACAGATAATTGTCGAAATGTTGTGGACGCATACATGGACAGACGAACGGACAGACTCGATTGTATCGGTATCATACATACCAGCTTCAAAATCCATGACGAGTCCCTCAACAAACGGGGCTTCTTCAAACACTTCCAGGATTTTCTTGAATATCTACAAATAAAGCATTGTGAGATAGAAATATTGAAACAAAAAAACAAAAATAATATCAAACAGGGAATGCCACGTACCAAAAACGCAGCCTCCCCAAAACGAGCCCCACAGCATCCAGAAGTGCACACCACCACCAACACACACAAATAATACAATGAATTTCGAACTTGGAATATAGTAAGTAAGATACGTATTTCTGATAAGGTGATTAATTTTTAATTGAAAAGTGTTTAAATAAACAGTATAACGGATCATTTAATCATTTACATTGTGTTTTTTTCATCGTCAGTGCAAACGCTCTTAAAAGAATGTAATTTTTGTTAAATATTGCCGACATTGACAAGAAATCTTATACAGCCGACTTGAAAGTTGTTTCAGCATTATATTTAAAGTCTGATGTGGTTATTTTGCATTTCATTGTACTAACATCAATGTAATCCTGCTTTCTTCTCTTCGACATTAAAACATAATGAAGCGGCACTTGCTTCATTTTGTCTCCCTGCCTCAAGAATGTGTGTACGGAAAACAACTGACCAAACGGTTTGCTTACAACTCGAAATACAACCTCTTGGCCTGTTAGAAAAGTTTCAGACTCGTTTATTGTATACATCCCCATTAATTCAAAACGCAAAATAACAATGATTCATTATTGTAATCGTTAGCAAATACCAATAACACAATTAAAATTCCACTTACAATTCAATTTTATATTTAATTATACGATACAATATGTACATCGAAACAATATAATTATGGATAGGTCCGTGATATGACTGACTCTTATTGCGGGCCGCAGCGGCCCGCTATATTTAATACGTGGTGAGTAAAAGATGCATGGAGACTTAAGCACTAGATCGAACATATGCGTCTCTCTTCATTATAAAATTGAGGTACTTCTGAGATGAAAACTGTAGACACAGTCAATTTTTTTGGAAAAGCAAGAGTTGTCGTTTGTAATTGAGTTGTCGTTCGTTTCATAGAGGGCGCAATCTAGCTACGCTGATAAAAATAGAAAAAAACGCTTTTCACGTTTCAGACGCAATCTACGCTGAAAAAAATGGATATATGATTGCTTTTTCCACTTACACAGGCTTTTGTTGGGGGGGGGGGGGGGGGGGGGGGGGGGGTTTGGGGGGGGGGGGGGGTTGGGGGGGGGGGGTTTTTTTTTTTTGTTTTTTTTTTTTTTTTTTTTTTTTTTTTTTTTTTTTGACATTATAGAAACGAAGTGCAGTCGACTGAATATTTGTTGATGGCCTTTTTAAATATTTATGATATCATCTTAGCTAATTTTTCCCCTTCATAACAGATCTGTCTCCGTGGTGTAATGGATAAAGCCGATAGCTCATACACTTTTGTGTTAGTGTACTTTTACGAATCCACGAGTTCGAATCCCGTCAACACCCATTTTTATTTTTTCTGCTGTTTTAAATTTAGTGTTTTAAAGATCATTTTGTTACCATTTAGAATATTTCACGGGCAAATAATCAAAAAATTCAAATGTCAAATTAATAAGGGATGAATGAAGAAAAAATTGAGACATACCAGGAACGGCTATAGAGCATTCCGGACAACAAAATATTATTTGATAACAGTAAAGTTTCGATACTACAGGTCAGTCAGTAGATGTGGTGTCTTGTCAGGTTTTGCTTGTTCAACCAGAATTGGTTTCCTCGAGTTCTTTTAGGGCCATGCCTCAATATCAACCATCACCAATTTCCAAAATATTTACATGGGCTTATTGTTTGTTGGCCCGCTGTGATACTTTGTATCACAGTTTTTCTTGTATATGAATTAGGGCCGAAATGGACATAAAGTGAGGCCGAAATGTCATGTGGTCGACATGTCACCACAATTTTCTTGAGGCCGAAACGTACAGGGGCCGAAACGTCTGGATTAGGGTGGGGGGGGGGGTCTCGTAAAATGGACATAAAGTGAGGATAATTCACCAGAAATGTCAATAACGACATGGATAAACGACAATGTCAAATTTTTATATTTTGAATCTAATATCGGAATTACTTCTTGAGGTTACAAACAAGTAATAAAGCAAAGAAGACAAAGATAAGAAGAAATTAGAATCTAAGAGCCGATAAACGTAAAGCAAAAAAACGAAACGTCTGGTTTTTTTTTTTCACAGAGTGCTTGGTCCTTAAACAAATGCTCGACTGCCTATATTGGTGAAAACTAATCGAACAATAAATTATCATGCATATTTAGCAACATCATTGCCTTTATAACGTACTCTGCCCTAGGGTTGCTAGAGATACGGAACTTAACTCTAGACTGGAGGCAGAGTCGGACTAACTCTAGGCAATGCCTTAAACAAATGCTCGCCAGTATAGGTTTTTAAAAAAAAAAAAAAAGATGTTTTTGATAATGGGCGACCAGTTAGCCTGTCTGTGATGATTCTGAATATAGTTCATTTTTTTGAAGTTGTTGATCCCGTTTCATGGATTTTGGTGTATTAACGTAGATTTGGGTTAACCGATAAAATATAAACTAAGGGAGGTAACCGTGTTGAAACCAAAACAAAACTTCACGTGCTACAGAAATATGGTTGATTTTCACAATTCTAGTGATTCTGAGGCTATTGATTCCGACGAAGAGGTATTTAAAGTGTAATAAGTATTTCATATCGTTATTTGTGTAAAGAAATTTCACGAAACTCGGATGGGTAAATTTTGGCGATTAACAGTATTCGGATTGATTTTCTAACCGAATCACAATCTTGTATTAGTTCATTCAGTTGTAATAAAGGAATTGTCAGTCATAGCCTGTAGCAAAACTAATTTTTAGTGAAGTGTCTAGGTGCTTAATATCCATACAGAAATACAGTATTCTACATTACAACGGCAACGTCTTTTATTTTTGTAGCCTCATATTTCCACTTGGAAGGCAAACCAATATTACAGGTTGACATTTTACAGTTGTCCACCTTCTATGTCTCACTTTGATGTGCTAATAGCTGGGAATACATCCCCAACAAAATTCTGTTGGGCATTTATAAACGCAATAAAATCCAATATTTAAATGTATTAACTTAATGATTTAAAATGATAGGTTTAAGTTAAAAAATGGTGCTAACACAATTCTAAGTTACATTTACTTGCAGTACAGGCCTGGAGGATTATGCAAAAAACGCGAAGTGTGGAGTTTTTCACGCCACACTTCGCGTGAGTAACTCAGGGAAAAATAACGTGACTTCGAGTGAGCTTGGAGTGCCTGAAGTGACTTAGCGTCTGGAGAAATATCGCGTCACTTTGTGGGAGTAAAATTGCGGCACTTCGCGTGGTTTTACAGGTAAATGAACGGGTTTATGGGACATAAAAATCAAATTTATTATATGCGGTAGAAATGTGTCTACATGTAAAATGTTTTTGAGTTGTATGCATATAACATTAAAAAATATTTGCCGACCAATGCACATTTATATAGCGTGTTCAATATTTTTTTATCATCAAAAATAAAACTTACTAATAACATCTACTGTTCCCAGCTATTATTTCTGTAATCCAAAATTATCAGACTATTGTCTAGAGTTACTTTTTCATGTCTCAAACTGTCAAATATCTCGGTCTGTTTGATGCCACGTGCTTGACTAAGATCAAACAAAACTCACATGTACAATGTGCGTCGGCGTTTGTTCTTTGATCTCGTAACACCTGCAGCTTTATCTCTATGTATAAAACAGGTTGAAGTAAAAAAAGTATTTCGCAAAGGTTATTTTAGAAAATAGAAAAATTGCACTGGAAACGTGGCTTGATGTGTGAAACAATGACAAAAAAAACGGAAACGCTGGAACGCGCGATTTTCTTTAAAACAAACATCTGATTTAAATACAGAACAAGTGGAATGTTAATTGATAAATACTTTGTGCATTCACAACTCATAGGTGTCACACAGCTTGGATTTGCAAACAAATTCAAAATTGACTGGATTATCCGACAGGCCATATTTTTCACACCAACGCGATTGACAATGCTAAGAGACCAATTGCATCGCCATTTTTAAACGGAAATAAATATTCTAAACATCATAAAGGTGATAAAATTTTAGGTTCTGGTTCTGATTAAAAAAGAACTCAAGGCTTTTGAAACAACATTGAAACAAAAACAACATAACACTGCAAACAGTAGCGGCATTATCAACGAAAACGCCGGCGGCCATGTCTGATTCGACCTTTGTGATTCAATGGAGTCTAAATTGACAGCTTTCGTTTTTTCAGGTGCTCACCAATATTTTAATAAATATTTTCATGCAAGTCACTCCAAAATACTGGGAGAAACGCCAAGTTTTCACCCTTTTTCTACTCATTCAATGAGTCATTCGCTCTTGTTCGCGTTTTTTTCACTCACTCCATAGGGTTTTTGCATAATCCTCCAGGCCTGTACTGTATCTACACACCTGCATCAATCAGCGAAATATGAAAATAAAGGATGTATCATGTCTTGTGTGCTAACTTGCATGTTTAGGTTTAAACATTCTGATTTTCATAAAGTGGTGAGATTTTCATAAAATTTTAGGTTTACATTTAAAAATTTAAATATTTAATTCTTCATTTTAGAGCAGAAAGTTATTATTTGAAGCAGGTTTTGTGTATTATGCACTAGTTGTACCTAATATTGAAACTACACTTTCTGCTTATTATTGGAGCACATAAAAAATTAGGCGTAGAGGTGTGACAGTTATAAAATATCAGATCTGTGAAAGGGGTCACACTGAAACGTCAAATTCATTAGGCTATTATTTTTGTAGATATTTTCATAAATTTATGATAAAATCGTTTATCAAGATTTTAAACGAGGACATTGCAGTTAGGCCTACCCGATAAAAGCACTTCAAAAATTAAAAAGTTGTAATAATTTGACTGAAGTTCCCCAATTTAACCTTTTTCCATGCTTGGACAAATTGTCTGAGGTCCAGTCTTAACATATAAATAACACTTACTCTTGGAAATATGAAAATATAAAACCTCAGTTAAAATGTATAATAATGCACCCCTTTGAGGAAGTTGGGATAAATTGCTTTGCACATGTCGTTGGTTCTTCAGTCGGTAGAGCATGGTTTCTGGGAGATAACTTAAGAACGCTTTAGCCTACAATCCTCAAACTTGGTATGTAGGTTGATTTTGAAGTCAAAGGTCAAGGTCACAGTGAGCCAGAATTGTAAGTGTTTCTGGACGATAACCTGAAAACACGTGGGTCTAGCATCTTGAAACTTAGTGTGGAGTTGGTAATGACCAGCAGATGACCCCTATTAATTTTAAAGTTGGTTGGTCAAACACATGGATTTTTTTAGGCCAATTTTTTTTCTTTTAAGGCTAACATTTTTTTTTTGCTAGGCAAAAAATTGTTGTTATTCTTTTTAAGGTCAAACAATACTTTTCCACATGTATTTCTTTTTTCTTACTGATTGCATCAAACTTTCAAAGGGGGCATACATGTTTTAGAAACAGTTCTTGTTATGGCTCGAACCACGGTCCCTCATAGTAAAATCGACAGTCCCTGTGAGTTCAAGAGAATAAAGTTTAACTGTACATGTATTACAATAATTTAGAATTTAAGGGTTTTGAAAAAAAGGTTGTGAGTTGAAGGGAAGTTCCTGTGTTTACAACTTTATGCCAATCACTGATATCATACATGCAAGACTGTAAACATTTTAGGATAGAAAGGCAGGTGGAAATGGTATGACAGAAATAAATGCACAGCAACACCACTACTATTTTATGTACCTCAAGTTTCAGTTGTTAGTACTGTGATACGAGAGACTCCATCCTATATAGACACAAGGCAGAGAAAAAAAAACCAGTTATATAAATGTTGAAGGCTCACTTTAGTAATCATTTTATTTTTACAGCTACAGAAAGCTTTTGCTGATGGAAGATTGAAGCCTGGATTGAACGTTGAAGCAGCACCACCTAAACAGATAATTAACAATGTGGTAAGGTCCATGAGACATGATATAGGATACAGAATTGTGACATTTAAACTTTTAAACAGACTTTTAAACTAAATCTAAAGAATGTGGTTTAATAGTAGCTAAAAATCAGCAGTTCTTTGGTAGCAAGTTGTTTTATAAATTATTCAATTAAGTGTAAATTTTATGATAAACAGCAAGCTGTTTCAGTCTCAGTTAATGGTTCTATTCAAATTGAAAGGTAGAAAGTGTCAACTTTAGAACTTTAGATAGGGAAAGTTTACACATTCAGATAAAGCAGTGGTAATTGACATACTATTATAGTTGTCTTTGTACAATAAACTATAATTTTATGAAAAAGTTACTTTATTTGTTGTGATTATCAACTTTATTTGATCAAGCTTTTTCTTGGTGAACCCACCATTTGTTTGCTGCCGAACAATGTAAAACATGAAGGTTTTCACTAAAATTGAATTTCATATTAATGTAATATGAGTTACAATGTATATCATATCAAATTTTATAGCAAGTTTATTATTTTGTAGTCTGGAATGAAACAGAAGTTAGAAGAAATTCAGCAGAGTTTAGACTGGGTGGAACGATTAGATATTACCAATGACCCTGCCCCGCCCCCAGGAGGCACAGAATCAACAGAGAATGAAGGGGACGAGCTAGCAAACAACGATTTTAAAAGGGAGCTGAGATTGTAAGTTCATTATTGCATTACTGTACCTGGTTCTCTTGTCTACTTTGAAGAATAAGGTATATTGTTTTGCTGACATCATCGTACATTTAGGTAACTGCGCACCCAAATGAATGGTTTTGTGATAATCGCACCAGAACAACCATTCAAACTGTCTCAAGGTATTAGTGACATATACACTGAAAATAGCTTCCCATAGTAAACTCTAGAACTGTGGCCTGTTCATAGACTGATTATTGGACAAGTGGGTGACCCCTGTTGATTTTGAGGTCAACTTGTTTACAGTCAAGATCATGCTAACCTTTATGTTGACAATAATTATTCACACTTTTACTCTTTCCACAGTTCTGAGTTTTAATGTTTTTCAAATAGCTCTTGTCTAATTGAAAGTGCAATTCCTACAGTTTCTAATACTAAGATTTAAACAACTCTCGGCAGCATAATTCTTGTTCAAATATTGATTAAGGATTACACATAAAGTCTGGCATATTTGACATTGAATGGTTTGTGAAGAGTTTTCAAGCATTTCCTGTACAGAATGCCAAATATTTGGATTGTAGTAGAAAGCTTATTTGGTCCAATTTTTTTTTTAAAACAACATTATTGTTGTTAATAGCAGTGTTACATCATTTCTAACACCACATGTCAAAAATAATGACTTTCATTGTACAGCCTGTGGGGTACCTTTCAATAAAACACAGGAGAGGTGGTGTAGAGGTTTAGGTGTCTGCCGCTCATCCCGGAGGTTGCGGGTTCGAGCCTCACCAAGGTCATGACCATACCTCCTCATATGACACCAGTACTGGTTTTTCCAGGAAGTGGACTCGAGAGTGACTTGAAAAGCTACAAGCTACCTTCACAAGCGAGATAAAATAAATGAGTATAAACTAATTAATAAGACATATTTCCCCGTGAGTACTTTTTGTCAAAAGTAAAAAAAAAGAAGAGAAATTACTGATAAGACATGAAAATTGTAATGAAAGTCAAGGTAATAATGTGAAAGAAAGATGATATAGAACTGTCACATCTGAAATATCCTTAGTTTTGTTTGTTCAGTAACTTCAGGGTTTGTTCTTTGTAAACTGTGTCATTTCTGGTGAATTTCAGCTACAGACAGGCACAAGCATCAGTCCTCGTAGGAATACCGAGGCTACAGAAGCAAGGAATTAAAACAAGACGACCTGAGGATTACTTTGCAGAAATGGCAAAGTCAGATGTGCATATGAAAAAAGTATGAGGCATAATACTCATTATTCTAAAACCTCAATAACAGGTCACATTTTACAAAAGATTTTCACATAACTTACTCAGAAGTTCTGAGTCAGAACAGTCCAGTCAGTCCAGTAGAACAATACAGGCCCTTAATGGCTTCTTGTTTTATTTGAAATTATGAAAACTCCATCATTCATGAAATGATATATTTACCGGAAAATGTTAATAGTTAAAATCATATTTCAGTCTAATGTGGCACTAGCAAAAATACATCAAATCCAGCATGTCAAAAGTTGCTTCAGTTTCATGCTAACAGTTGTGATATGTTTTGGTGTACACTGTAGATGTAAATGATGTTCTTACAAACAGCAATAATAAACTGTCCTTTCTGCATGATTGTATTTTCCAGGTGAGAGAGAAATTATTAGAAAAACAACAAAATATGGAAAGACGAGACAAAGCCATAAAACTAAGAGAACTCAGAAAGTATGGGAAGAAGGTAGGTTATGTTGAAACTTTGCAGACTTTAAAATGTTAGTTTTCTGCTGAGTGCAGATTTCAGATAAGATCTCTGTAGCTATTCAGTTTTTAGACTTGATAATTTAAAACTTAATCCTGAGGTGCTAAGTAATTTGGTAGGCATTACCAGACAGTTGGAATTTAAGTTTTGGTAACTTTCATTTTGAATAAATAACATTACATATATGCCCATGATTGGTATTGGGAACTGTTTGAATGGTGAAAGCATTCTGATTATAAAGTACTTCTGTTCCATATATTTTGAATCGGGTCAAGCAAAAACTAAAATTTCTCTTAAACATGTACATTTGTAGTTTAACCCTTCTTGTATAAAAGTCTTAGAAGTAGCAATGTTGGTAGTATTCGCATTACAATAGTTGACATACATATATTGTCTGTTTTAGGTGCAACAAGATGTGTTACAGAAACGCCAGAAAGAAAAGAGAGAAATGTTAGATGCAGTAAAAAAATTCAGAAAAGGTGCAGATTGCATAGTATTTGTAGCATTTATTGTTTTCTTTTAATTAAGAAATAGCTAATGTGTCCCTGTTTATTGTTAAATGAAATGCAATCAGAACTTGGGCTGTGTAGTTATTAAATCACAAGTGCATAGCATTTTGCTGTATTGGTTATGGCATGGACCTATATACACATGGGTTGGCAACTTTAAAAAATCCATAAAACAATAACGCAAAAGTAGTTACCTATCATCCCTTGCAAACACTAGTTGACATTCTCTGATATTACACACCTGATTTTAGATTTTAATTTAAAAAAGGGGGAAAACACTGCGATAATTTATCTGAAACAACGGCCATGTATCTTTTGTAAAAATAGCAAATAATATCTGTATAAGTTTCCTATTACCGGTACGACAAAAATAACTGATACATAAAGAAAATATAAATCTTTGAGCAGCAATATTAAGAAAACATGAATAAAAATGATTTCTTTTGCTTGATTCATTTCAATATAAACTGCAGGCGGAAGATTAGATTACCACAGATATTTTGCTTGGATGCAAAACTCTCACAAAAAAGTATTGCTGATTGCAATATCTGATTGATTTGTGTAGAAAAATACAAGAGCCTCTAATCCATGTGAATATAGGTCTGTAGTTATGGTTTCAGTGGTTATTAGGTAACTGGGTGAAATAAGTAATATTGGCGTTAAATTTGAAAACTTAAAAATTGATACATGTATATTGACTTCAGGTCAGAAAAATAAGCTAGACTTTTTAGAAGAAATGGACAAAAAGAAACAAGGAAAAGGACAGAAAAAGGAGATGCCCCATGAGTAAGTTTGCATTTGATAGTTGAAAGTATGAAAATAATATTTGTTGTAAATAACATCATAGATTTTTTGTGTTTCTGTAGGTATTTTGCTTCAAGTATATTAAATGATCAAATTGTTAAAAGGTTTGCTAAGTTAACCTAAATTGAGTTCGTTTTTACATGAAGAGAAGCTAGATTGGAAAGCAGGACATGAACCTTTACCAGATAAATTTCTAAAATGGAATTGTCCATTCTTAAAATTGTACAATACAATAAGTTGCTCAAAGTGGTGTTGAATGAAAATATAATGACCGAATAGTAAACAGTGCAGATCATGATCAGACTGCTCAGAGGCCTGAAATGGTCTGAAATAAGCCGAATTATTTGCCACTAGCATAGTAAAAGTTAAAGTGAGGTACACCAAAAAATATCACTCCTCTGAGAAACCTAGGTTAGGATGTTATAAATTTTCAGTTTGTTGCATATCCTAACTAGAGAAAAGCAGTATGAAAATTGATTTGATAGCAAAAGTTAAAAATTCTATTTACAGACCTAACAAGAAAAGACAGTATAAGAACCAAAAATACGGTTTTGGTGGTCAGAAAAAGAGGAGTAAATTAAACACTAAAGAATCATCAGCAGACATGTCACAGTTTGATATCAAAGTGAATCAGGGAAGACCAGGCTTCAATAAAAGTAAAAAGGTAACACTAACTTGAGATTGTACACAGTCTACAGCTCAATTTTGAAGTTTTTTGTTACAGAAGATTTCTGTTTGTTTCTACACTGTTTCACAGTTAGTTGACATAATTTATATTGCTTGCATTTTTGTCAAGTGATTTAATTAACTTGTGTTTAGAAAGTAAAAACTTTGACTTACAATCCAAGATTATGGTATAGTTTAAAATGTGTTGTTCATATAAAGATTTTACATGTCAAATGACTTCCAATATGGTAAAACTGATATTTGTGAAATTGTGATACAGTTTTGCTCCCGTGTACCGGGTAGTTGACTAATTGTTGAAATTCCTGTGCAGTTGCGTAGCATATCATTGTGTGGGAGAGAACTAAGTTCTCCACCAGTCCATTTGTTTGAACTACTGTTTATTGTTTTCAGGGAAACAAGAATAAAAACAACAAAAGACCAGGAAAATCACAGAGGCACAAAATAAAAAATAAAAGAAACTGATGTTTGTAATGGGAGACTTGTATTTTACTTGTAAATAAATTGATGAAATGCAAGGGTGTTTTTGGTGGTTGTTGCTTCTGTCTATATTGTTTTTTTACAAAATGCTAAATTTTTCAAGGACAGTTCTCAAATTTATGACTAGAAGGCTAGGAAGATGGAAAGATAGTCATGGACTCGTGGTGTAAAACTGGAAAGGTATTCTTTTCATAACATTATAAAACTATTTGTTTGCCAGTCTGAAAGCTCTGCAGTTCCCGAAAATGAAGAACAAAAGTTCCATGGAATGAAACTTTACACAATAATGATCATTAGAAAAGGTAATTGTTCAAGACAAACTGAGAGTTGAAATTTCACAGAAATTACCTTTTTTGCAGAGTACATATGCAGGACATTTTATTTTCTTACCCTTGGCTCCTTACCCTTTGTGGACAAGTTGCATATACATTTTTCAAGCAATTGAATCGAAATTTGCCTCATTGGATCCGCTTGGTATATAGACTTGTCAGACATATATTCATTCCCTGTCGCAAAACGGGGGATATAGGAATGGTCGTCTGTCAGTTGTCCATTTTGTAATTTAGTATTTTGTTTCAAGAGCATCTTTTCTAAACTGATTAATTGCCTTGGGACTCGAAGGACATATTTAGAAGTTAAATATTTTTTCATTACCAAAGCAGAACTTCTAAACCGTAATGCAAGTTTTGGAAAGAAGACTTGGTTTATCCTAAGTACTATGTCCATAAGATTGTTAAAAAGTGTGCATGCCAGTTCAACTGAACCTCACAAAAGTGTTCCTTGTAAGGTTTTCCATCAAAGCTGTTTTAGGGGCTCTGTTCCATACAGAACTCTTAAGAATCGAACAAATCTTGAGGACCATGAGGCCAAGAAATTTTGTGAGTAAACTCCTCTGATGGTTTACTACGAAGTTTGTTCAGCTTTGATTAAAATTCTGGAAATGATTTGGTAGAAAACCACCCAATGAAGATTCTTTTTAAGTTTGGTTGAGTTTTTAGGGTGCTTAGACCAATGTTGATGAAACTATGCACGGATATTCCTTGCATGAAGCTCTACCAAAATTATTCAAAGAATTTCATTCCATGCAACTCTGGTTGCTATGGCAACAAATAGGAAAAACTTTAAAAATCTTCTCTGAAACAACAAGGCCTAGAGCTTAGATATTTGGCATGTAGCATAGTCTAGTGGACTTCAAATTATGACCCCCTGGTCAAAATTGACCCCGCACGGGTGGTCACTTAGTTTTACATAGGCTTATATAGGAAAAACTTTTAAAATCTCTGAAACCACAAGGCCTAGAGCTTAGATATTTGGCATGTAGCATTGTCTAGTAGACCTCTACCAAGATTGTTCAAATTATGACCCCAGGATCAAGATTGACCCCGCACGGAGAGACACTTAGTTTTACACAGAAATCTTCTCTGAAACCACAAGGCCTAGAGCTTAGATATTTGGCTTGTAGCTTTACCTAGTAGACCTCTTCAAAGTTTATTCAAATTATGCCCCTGGGGTCAAAATTGACACTGCCGGGGGGGGGTCACTTGTTTTACAAAGACGTTTATAGGAAAACCTATTTGGTATATAATATCGTCTAGTGATCTTCCACCAGGCAAGTTGACTTGTACCAACGTTAGCGATACAGGGCCATCTTGGCCCTCTTGTGTTCAAGAAAACATGACCAAAAATTAATAACTTTTAATACAAGCAATATAACAATAAGAAAACACAATCACTTAATACAACCTGTTTACCACATAGGCTAATGTATTAAAACATTTAAGTGTGTACCAGAAATTCTTGTAAGAGAAACTGCAACATCCACAAGAAGATTTAAAAAGCTGTGACAAAATGACAAAGAATTCCATTCAAGTACACTTTTTTGTAGAGCTTATAAAACAGGGCATTAATGTTGTCATTCATAAACTGGACGGAAGTTCCTCTTTATGTAAAATTAATAAAGAAAAATATTTTGATACTTGTTATCAGTATCTTTGAAGTCAGAGTTCAGTTTTAGGCTTGAACATCAAACATAAAATTTCAGATTTCAAATTTTCTGAGCCATGATTCTACTTTTTATTCACCATACACAGTATCACATGTAGTAAGTTTAAAATATTAAATTTAACACTAAAAAAATTGTGCATTAAAACAAAATACAGTGAACAAATGAATGCTGGTAACACTTGATGAAAAAACTTACAAAAATCCACAATTCTTTTGACAATGCAGAAATATACTAGTGATTAGATGGAGTGTTATCACATAGACACATACACTTCAATAATGCAAATACAGTGTAACAGTTAATTTACTGTATTTGCACAGTTTTGGCTTACTTGAGTTTGTGACCAGTCATTATGCAGCTGTCTGCAATGCAAGTCACTAAGTTTTTTTATTGAAATTTTATGCAATCATTTGTTTATATTGGGCATTACACAAATCAAATTGGCATCCAGTACCTTTTTTCCTGATCAATGGAAACTGATAAAAATCTTGTGGATCATGCTTTTTCAGGGGAATAATTTTGTCATTAAAGACAAATTGCTTTAACTAGCTTCCTTACCATTTTACAGGTAGGAACCAACTTTACAACTAAACCTATAACTACATCTTGCATACCCGGTAAATGACTCCATACACATTTTATATAGCTCATGCACCTTTAAATTATGAGACACCATATTCTGCCTTCTTTAGAATGCAAATTACTTTATATACTTGTAATTATCTTTTTCAGAAGCTTAAACTTTCTTTATAAGCTAAACTAAATTAGAGTACACATTCAAAATAACATACCCAAAGGTCCAAGCTATCTGAAACAATCACAGTTTACTAACTACTTTGTTTTCATATTTGTATGGACTTCCCATCTTTTGAACTGGAATACTGATTTGTACAGTAACTTAAATTTAAATATAACTACAATTATTACTTCATTAAGTAACTTGGCCTCTGATCAAATCTGTTTTTGGTATCACAGTTCTTATGATTTTATATAAAGGCAGTAAAAACACTGATAAAATGCTAAATTTATTTTCTTTCTTCACTTAGTTCAAATTTTCAGTTTGTTCCTTTATTCTCCATGCAGCGTCCATGTATTTTGTGATGGCTGTGTTTGTTCTGTGAAACTGTAACCTTCTATCACCTTTTGCTGTGTCAATCTAGAAAAATAAAAACAATTCTAAAAGTTGTGCTACTTGATACATGTACCAACTTTACATGATTTGAGGGATTTTAATATAACTGACCATCTTAGCGTGCTGTTTATACATGTGAACAAAAAAACAAAAACAACTTCATTCTGGTGACAAAAGCATGATGCAAGTTCTTTGGTAGTAAAATCCAACAGAAATGTTTTTTAACCTATGCACATATCTGTCATGTATACTTACAAGGGGTCTAGTTATCCAGCCTACTTCTTGTGCTTCTGTTTGAGGATATGTATATTTTTTTACTGGCTCTAAATGGGCTCTTGATATGACTTTCTTGAAATGTTCTGAAATACAGAGTTTTGTGAAAACATGAAATGTGCATGATGTATTCTGACAAGTTGACAACTAACACTATGACTATCAGGCGTATTAACATTTTTGAGACTAATTTCACATAACATAAAGCTGGTGCAGAAAGTTAGTATTAGATTCATAGAATCTGTAGGATTATTTCTTACCTGTACAATTATTGTTTTCATAAAAAGAGACTTTTTATTCAAATCCAGTTCTTATTCAAATCCATCTTTTAATGCAAATTTGTTGTTAAACATACTGGCACTTCAGACCATCAAAAATTACCTAGATTAACCCGACATTAAAAAATGGAAAGAAAAGAAACATATGTTGAAGTTTTCTTACCATCCTCTTCTCCCTCTTCAGTGTCATGGGATGAGTTTGGTTTGCCAGCAATAACATGGACTGAAACCAAAAATGTTTGAGAATGTGATTTATACATTCAATCTAGGTAGTTACAGTCTAGTTTAATTAATTCAATGTTGAAGCTAGCACGATAGTTTCTCCTTATGTCAATTTGCTATAGTATCTGAGGTCATCCTCACACTTATAAATGAGATGAAAGTTTCTTGTATTCTCAAGGATTTATGTTTGAGTCTCAGGCATTGCCACATTGTAGAATACAAAATCTTATAAATGCCAAGGTGCATAGCTTGGCATAATATGTTACAACAGACAGCAGAATAAAACAATATGGGCACTTTTACTAACCCCACCACAAAAAAATAAGGAAATCATATATCTCTGTACATGATAACAAAGAGTTGCTAATTTGACATCTTTAATGTAAAAAACGAGAATTTGAGAAACCCTGAGAATACAAGAACCAGGGATAGTTGTCAAGGCCTGATATGGAGATATTCATATAAACAATACTGTTTCTTTGGCCCGTTTGTTGTGTTTTCCCAGTTTTGATTTTGGTTCTCTTATAATACTTCTAGCCTTCTTACTTTATTTCTTGATTTCTTTTACAGGAATCACTCATTTTATAGTTATCTGCGCTTTTACTTCTCAGAAGCTAGCAAAAATATAACAATATTCACCCGTTGAGTACAATTATTTGGACTAGCTGTGTTGGTAGTCATGAGTGCAATCTTATAGCTACAGTCAAGTCGCCAATAACGGAATTTCCCCAATAGCGGAACAAATATTGAGTGAACATGTCATATATTTTTAACTAGTCAGTATGTTTTAAATCTGAATGTGCCACCGTACAGCATGTCCATCCGACATCTGACACCAACATTTTCATTTAAAATTGAAAGTAAACAGTAGTCAAAATCACGAGATGCTTGCAGGATGCCACCAATTTTCCACATGAAAGCCACGCTTTCAATACTTGTGCTTCAGCGTTGCAAAGAGTTTTTTTACTTTTCCGAAGTAATGAAGCATTGAATGCCAATGTAAATCGTTAGTCCTATGTATTTAAATTATGGTGCAATCATATTTTTTACACCAAAGCTTATCTTTCATAAATGCAGTCATAGAAAGCAATGTGAAGTCAAGTCGCCAATAAAGGTTCGAATTTCATTCGTGGATGAAGCAATCACTTAGGGGGTCATCATTTCCAGTGTAGATTGCCTGACAATTAGAAATGCAGTTATAAAAGGATATCATGTGTTCAAATTAACCTCCCCTTTACTCTCAGTCCACAAACTTAAACGGACAATAGACAGAGAATATTCAGCTAATACACATGATGATAATTAATGCATGTTTAGTACGTGTGGGTGCCTACACTGGATCATATAAATACCAGAAAATGTCCCTCATTCGTTTAGTATATATGCAGTTTTTTTTGTAAAACATCAGAAATTAATGTTTTACTTGGGTTACATTGTAATAAAAAATGTGTTTTGATATGGTCCTTTTCTATAAATAACAACACGTCACGTGTTTCTTTAATGGAGAAACTGTACCGCTATTGGAGAAGCAAGCTATCGTAGTTTAAAAAACTTTTCTATAATTTTACACAGGTGTATAAACAAAACAAATATTGAATTGGAAAGAGCAAGAAATAAGCTGTCTGCACGTCATTCATGGATAAACTTGATTGTCTTTCAGACATGGTTTGCATAGAAACAGTTATTAGTGTTCCGTTATTGGCGACCTCACTGTAACTAACATGACTAAGCAGCTAAGTAAACTTACGCTTTTTAAATGGATTTACACTATAGTTTGTGTACAGCTTTTGATGTCTCTGTTCCTTTGTGATGGTTTCACATAAGATTGCATTTTGGTGAACGAAATTAGTCGGTTCCTTTTCGAATTTCGCCATTATTTTATGTAAAAATACGAATAATGTTTACATCCGTGTAATATCCGGATTAGTGTACATGTCGTTAAGGTCGTCGTTAGGGAAATCAGTCAAGATAATAATGCCCAAGAGGTTTTAAATACAGAAAAGATTCAAATGTTGATATAAATAACACAAGTTAAGAAGTTTAAAAATACTGATCCTACTTTTAAATAATATTCAAGTGAAAGGAAAGTCAGCATGAATAAGATTACAAGTTAAACATTTTATTACCTTTTTAGCAATCTCAATTTTAAGGGGGTGGGGGTCACTGATGAAAATAAAAATAAGAAATGATTTTGACCGTTTTTTTTTATAGAAACTAACATGTTGCTAGTAAATTTATAAATTTATTAATACACTACCAAAGCGAGGTGCAAAATGCAGAATAAGCTATAATTTAGGTTTCGTAAACTTTTATGTATGTGGTGAGTTTTTCAGAATAGGTATCAATTTTCCATCTTTTCTTATGTAATATGTCTTTAGAATGACAAAATAGGGATAGTAGTATTTTATTATCATCTGAAGAAATAAAACGTTCCCTATTACCCCATCACCTTTGATATATATTTTTAAAAATTTTGATAAATTATTTTTCTTGATAACGGAATAACAAGGTTTTTGATATATATTTCTATAATATTATACTATTATGATTAGGACCTTTGTTTTAGAATGCGTTTATGTGCATATAAGAAAGAAGTTCAATAAAAACTGACAAAAATGTGTTTTAAGATTTTGACGAGCTTTGATATATGACGGCATATGTCTGTAACAAAGAACATTATCAGGAACTTGTTATTACTGTGTTTTAAATCCAGACAATTTTCTTTATGGTAAAGTTTGAATGAAGTTAATACCTAAAGCATTTTTTTTTCAGAAATCACTATTTTGTACCCTACCCCCATTTGGAATACGATAAAATTTGCCAATTTAGTCATAAAATGCGATTTCAATTTTTTTTCTAAAACATATTCATTCTTTTTGCATTAAAAGAGTGTGCCTAAATTGATTAATACTGCATAATTGTTTTTCCAGTTAAATTATGATTATTAAAATGTAACAAAATTTAATGTAAAATTACGGAAGTGCAAAAATCCAAAACCTCATCAGTGACAGCCCTTAATATGAATAATGAAGGGGCTCACTACTTGAACTACTTGCAGCACTGAAAAACAATAAATCTGAATCTGGGTTTAATACGAGGATTGTTCAAATATGAATGCATGTAGAACGTTATCTCGCATCAGGAGGAATTCAAGATTATTGGGTAGATAAACAAGTTAGCTTTACATTGATACCCCGTTCAATTTAGCTGTGTCATTACCTACTCGTGTATACTAATACAAAAATGGTTGGAAGATGCGCCGTTGAAATACGGTCCTATATTAAGAATCGTTGTATTCTTGGCATAGGGTGTAAAGACATTTTTGATGAAATATGTTCTGTTTATGGGCATAATGAAATGTCTTTTTCGACAGTTATTCGTTGGTTTAAGAAATTCAAATGTGGGTTAGTTTCAACAGAAGATGCACCACATGGCCGTCGGCCGAAAACAGCAACGTCTGCCAAGATGGTTGCTAGAGCGAAATAAATAGTTGCTACTGTTGTAAGATACACCGCTAGGCAAATAGCTAGTATGGTTGGCATCTCATTAGGAGCAGCTCATGCAATTCTGAAACGTAATTTGAAAATGAGAAAGATCTGTGCTAGATGGATTCCCCATCTGTTGACAGATGAGCAGAAAAAGGCACGAGTCGATGCGAGAAACTGTTGCTTAAACATTTCGGAATTACAATGCACGGTCTTCCGCAAATGTCGTCACTGGTGACGAGACATGGGTTCATTTTTTGAGCTCAATCGAAAGATTCAGAAAAAAATATGGACAACAAAGTCTGGCAAAAGACCATGCATTACAAAGCGGACCATGAGTGTCAAGAAGGTAATGTATGCCATATTCTTCACAATTCAGGGTCCTGCCATTCAGGCTCTACCTAAAGGCAAATCCGTAAATGCGAAGTTTTACAAGACCAAAGTTCTTCGAAAACTGAAGAAATATTTCAAAAACGAAACCGCATCTGGTTTGGCCAATGTCAGATTGCTACATGACAATGCGTCATCGCACAAGGCGTCTATTGTACAAGACTTTTTGCAGCAAGAAAAGGTTGTTGTGCTCCCTCACCCTCCGTATTCGCCTAACCTTGCCCCGTGTGACTTCTTTTTGTTCCCAAGGCTCAAAAATACCTTTCAGGTCGAAAAGTTGTCCAGCGCAAACACCTCGGTTCTGCAATATTCCACTGTCTTCATAGTTATACCCAGACAAGACTATGAAAATGGCTTCAAGGATTGGATTAGAAGATTGAAACTTTGCATATCTGTTGGGGGTGAATACTTCGAGGGGACAAAATAAAATTTTCATTGAAATCTATCAAGGATACATTTTTATGTGCTTAGATGCATTCATATTTGAACATTCCTCGTAACATTTTCAATGAATATTAAAAAATTCTAAAGAGGTTATGCTTCCTATATTTTGAAACTGTTTAATATCATACTACACTCCGGCATATTTCCTGAAGTTTGGAGCAGGGACTCATTTTGTCTTTAGATCTATACAAAATAAAGGAGATATAAATGACCCTGACAATTATACGGGGTATAACTATACTAAGTTGTTTTGGTAAGTTTTTCAATGCAGTTTTAAATGATCGTCTTAACTGGCATTTGGAATTAATCTGACATCTGGTAACTGCTACTAAATGCAGAAAAATGGTTTCCGCTCGAGTTAGGAGTGACCAATTGCAATATATGGGGTGGGGTGGGAGGGTCAATGTCAAGGTCACTTTTACTTAAAATAGGTTTTTAATTTTTTTTTTAGTTTCTAAATTCTTTTAAGCAAAACAAATTTTTTTCGGGGTCAAGGTTAAGGTCACTGTTACTAAAGTATATTAAAAAAAATCAAGGTGACTTTTTTTCTTCTTTTTAGATTTTTTTTAATTCTACGATTTCTACAGGCGCCGTTAAAACCCACTTTGGCGGCATTGCCGCGTTTTCTTGTTTTCTTTTAATATCATGTTTCAGTTTTACAATCATGAACAAACTGTCATGGGAGAGACATATGTTTTGTGACAAAAACAACCGTCTATGTTTGTTTGATAAAAGGCATACAATATAAATATTTTCTGTACAATTTATGTAAAAAATAATGCTAAAGTTGGTTGCAAATAAGGTTTTGGTTCTTTATACTATTCAAAAAGTATTAATTTTGTTAATAAAGTAAGAAACATTGGTGTACTGTCGTAGACTGAGCTACAAGGTGATGGATGTTGTCAACATGTTCTTCCCAAATGAAAAAAACAAAAATAATATCAAACAGGGAATGCCACATACCAAAAACGCAGCCTCCCCAAAACGAGCCCCATAGCACCCAGAAGTGCACACACACACACGCACACGCACACGCACACGCACACGCACACGCACACACACACACACACACACACACACAACACACACACACACACTAGCATACAAAGCAAACACACGAGGACAAAACGAACAAATAAAGGAACACAGTGAGGCACCGCCTTGGAACGGTCAGTGGCAAAAACACCACTGGGCAGCTAAACCGGTTTATGGTGCGCACCCAACCTCACTCTTACCCCCACCATGTTCCAAAGTCACAGGACAGTGTAAATAAAAAGTAATCCCTGCTAGGTGAATCTCTAACACACGCAATGGAAACAAAAAGGCATGGTATGTAAAACACAAAAATGCTCGTGTATGAATATATAAAAAGCAAACCTTGAGAACCAAAAAACGTATGTACTCAATGCCTTTGCAGAAGGCAGAGCACCAAGAGAAACACCCTTAAGGGCCCGACGAAACAGGCCAGAGGACAAAACCTCTCTCCTTAGTTGTATCCATGTTAAGGACATCAGCTTTCTTGGCAACGGTGGCTTTAACAAACATTCTCAGAGTTTGGAATATGACCACATAGACAAATGTGGAGAGGAGGTTGAACCCTACCAAGATGAACACAAACTTATACTGGTCAATGACCCTGATGATCAACCAACATTTTACTCTAGACCCTGTTATACCACTTTTACTCCTGACCTTGGTTTTGGGGAGGCTGCGTTCTTGGTACGTGTCATTCCCTGTTTGATATTATTTTTGTTTTTTTTCTTCACAGTAGACATACACAGTCAAATCACAAGGGAAGTAGGTGAACAACTTGGAGGCAATAACTAGCGTCCGGTTTACCTCACACAACCAGACAAGAGCCTCGCTTCCCTCGATGAAATAACAAGAAGAACACATGTGTTCATGCACGGCACTTACTGATGACCTAATGTATGATGTAATGATACGTTTAGATCACATGAAGGTCAGTTAAGTCACCAAAGACTTCTGTGTGGCCATAGTATTCTAAATGTTGCACGTAAATGCATTCTTCGAGAGTCCAGGAGACACTACAAGCCAAACTGTGATGACCTGAAAGATCTACATAATCAGTTACTAGTATCAGAAGCCAGGTGAGACAGAAGCCAGGTGAGAGGTAGATAAACATTCCTCTCAAGAAAACAACACCTAAGAGCCAGGCTCCAGGCCAGACGAAAAAGCTAGAGAGAGAAAATTGCATCTCTGGAAAAAGATAGCACAAAGTTTAGAAGCTCACCAAACAGTTTGATGACGAAGATGTAAGCAACAGAGATGCAACAGTTTTGGTCGAGAATGAAACCCCGTTGATAAGGAAACAGGTAGCAAACAGATTCGCTGACAATTCTGAAGATGTTGGTAACATCCTACCGACAGAAACCACCAGAGAGAGGCACGAAAAGGGAAACGGAGAGGAGAAGAATAGTTCAGAGGATGTTGTGGAAAAAGGACTCACCCCCTGAATGAGCTACAAAAAAGCCATGAAACAGCATAAAGCCAATAAATCACCTGGTTCAGATGACATCACTAATGAGATGCTTATTCATCTTAGCTGCTTCGCAATGAACACATTTCTTAAGATCTACAACTTAACCTGGGGAGAAGATAAACTCCCATAAATTTTGAGAGAAGAGATCGTGATACCCATCTTCAAACAAAGGAAGGATCGAAGTAAGAATCTAGATATCGCCCAATAAGTCTCGCCAAAGAGTATGCAACAAAATCTAGACTGGCAGTCTCCGTTACCACGGAATGGGATCGGAGGCACAATGTACAAGTGGATCAAGTTTTGTCTGTTCAACACAAGGGCTAATGTCAGTGTTAATGGGATACAAAGTCGGAAGTTCTTATAACGACATGGTGTCCCTTAAATGATTTGGTGTTCGATCTTTCAAGGAGTCAAAGCTTCCCTCTATGCTGACGACCTTGTGCTTTGGTGTTCAGAAGTATGCATTAACTGCAACTTATAGGATGCAGGCCATCCAATGAGAACAAAGCGTGGGCCCCAACAAAGAATCGCCTGAAAAGAGAGAGTTTTGTCTGTGAGTCCAAGGCGCTGACAAAGCAAACGCTGTCTATCTTGGACCACCAACTTCTCCTCTGGACCAGTCGGAACTGGAATGACCTGTAAAACATCAGTATCTGCACTACAGTACCTAGTTTCCAATCAGTGTGGAAGATGAAACTATTTTTATTACCATTACAGACTATCTCAGAACATTATCCATCAGAGACATTGGACCAATGTGTACACATACGACTCTGCTACTGCTGCTATACAAGATGGTGGTGCTGGTATTTTCATAAAGCATACGTCGGAATGGTTGGAGACAGTATGCACACCGACAGGCAGGCACTGTACCGACTACAAACTAGAAGTAGAAGCCGGCATACATGCATGAAAGAGTCTAAAGAGAACTGTCAGCTGCACAGATGCTTGTGGTATGGACTCGCCACCCAATTAAATACTTGTCCCATGTTGTACAGAACATGTACAATGTATTTACATATGTTCCGTACAACATGGGACCAGTATTAGATTGGGTGGCAAGTCCATACCCCATGCATCTGTGGTCAGCAGGTGATCATTCAGTCCTGGAAGCTTTGGTTACCCTAATGCCAAATTGCCATTATTTGTAAAACAATTTAACAGGTTCAGGGAGGAGCGGAAATTGTCCCTTCAAAGGATACCCGCACATCGTGGTGTTCAAGACAACAAGATGACAGACCAAGTGGCAAAACAAGGAGCTAGAGGCGACTAGCCACTCATTTAAGTCATTTATGAAGAAAAGATCACGGAGGTTAAGACTCTTGCAAGAACGAGGATACAGTAAGATGACTAGATGGGAAAGGGCCATTCTATTCAGGTATCATTTGACCTTTTTCGATTTAGAAAGAGCAATAACCATCTACTTAATATTTGGAAGAACCGAAAGCAGTATATTCAATACAGGTTTTAATACTAGTAGTGAATATCAATTGAAAGCTTTCAGCTATACTTCCAGAATTTTAAATGTCACGTGAGAGTGTATGCGTTTATTAGTCATTTTCGAGTGGCATTTCCGTTCAATACAGACTGATGTGATCGTTTTTTAAACATACAGATTGCTCTCAACTAGGGCTATCACGTTTAGAATTTGACGTGTCACGACCTTAATACGCGATGATTAAATTTTGTAATGTGTAAGTAGATATATAATGTCATCATGAAAATATTCCAGTTGCACAACAAATTATTTCGTGTTCCCCATGATGCCGATCTAGAAATAAACTGCCATTCACGGTTTAAAATGTCGGTCTGTTTTATGAATGAATGAATGAATGAATGAATGAATGAATGGGTAGTTCATTCTCTACTAAATACTGTATGCAAGAAAAAGATTATATCGCGGGTTGCAGGTGCGGACTGGAATATCCGGCTCTCGGGTATCTTATTCGGCTGAACGAAGTGTATCTTTTTGCGTCTGTGTGCGTTTGATTTCATTCCAGTTTCTTTAGTTTTATCTATGTACACAATGTGTCTTTTTAACTTAGTTATTTGTTTTATTTTGTTTTGCTTGTTTCTTTGCTTTTAGTTGCTTTGATGTCTGGTTTTAGTTTGTTTTGTTTTTCCTCCATGTGCTATTTCCCTATTTAATATAATATCCTAATTTGTAAGAACTCTTTATAGCTTAGCTATTTGTTTTATTGAGCTTTCATTTGTAATTCTTTTATTTCGCTTGACTATTTGCTTTTAGTAGCTTTGATATCTGCTTTTAAATTGCTTTGTTATATTCTTTTAGTTTGCTTTGTTTTGTGCTAGTTTCCTATTTAAAATAATAGCATAACTTTGTAACATGCTTAAATATACGTAAAAGGTAAAGGTCAAGTGTTTGTTTATTTTAGTGTCACCCCTACTTAAAGAGCCAGCCATTTCTGACTTATGAGACACCTTATTTCTTGGCACATTAACATGCCGAATCCTATCCTTTAGTGCCAGGCATCAGGCAGGTAGGCATACGATAACCATTATTTAACTAGCTGGCGGC
This sequence comes from Saxidomus purpurata, assembly GCA_022818135.1. Classification (NCBI taxonomy): domain Eukaryota; kingdom Metazoa; phylum Mollusca; class Bivalvia; order Venerida; family Veneridae; genus Saxidomus; species Saxidomus purpurata. The sequence goes on along the minus strand of JAFMSR010000005.1, from coordinate 37,788,922 downwards.
TCACCAACCGGCCTTATCATAACGGTAACATATTTATGCATACACATGTATTAAACAACTATACCAAAAAAAAATATCATTATATCAAAATGTAACCTGGGGTTGTGGATGAACACAAACTCAATGCTTGACCATTTATGTTCTGTATTTATTACAGACAGGGAAAAAGCCCAAAACAAATAAGAAAAAATAATTACAAATAATTCAATATTCGGTATAATTATAATTCCAAATTACATGAATTTCACTAATTTAGATTATATTCCCTATTTCAAATTAATACAGTTAAGAATATAAAAACAATCTGAAATCTTACCAGGATCAACTCTTTTGAAGTATTTAAATAATAAATACCTGAATATCTAGTTGCTTATATCGTAAATAACAATACTGTGAAGTACGTCTTATTTGAAACGCAATAGAAGAAGAAGTGTCCAGAATAAAAAATAGAAAGACGGGAATAGAACTAGGGTCATTCAGTTTTAGTGAGCAAATTCATACGACCTCTCAAATCACGCTGACATCTCTTGCGCAACCTTCTATAGAAATAAAAACAAAAATAATATCAAACAGGGAATGCCACGTACCAAAAACGCAGCCTCCCCAAAACGAGCCCCACATCACCCAGAAGCGCGCACACACACACACACACAGACACAGACACACACACAGACACACACACAGACACACACACACACACACACACACACACACACACACACACACACACACACACACACACACACACACACACACACACACACACACACACACACACACACACACACACACACACACACACACACACACACACACACACACACACACACACACACACACACACACACACACACACACACACACACACACACACACACACACACACACACACACACACACACACCATCAACACACACCAGCACACAAACCAAACACACGAGGACAAAACGAACAATTAAAGGAACACAGTGGGGTACTGCTTTGGAACGGTCAGTGGCAAAAACACCACTGGGCAGCTTAAACCGGTTTATGGTGCGCACCCAACCTCACTCTTACCCCCACCATGTTCCAAAGTCACAGGACAGTGTAAATAAAAGTAATCCCTGCTAGGTGAATCTCTAACACACGCAATGGAAACAAAAGGCATGGTATGTAAAACACAAAAATGCTCGTGTATAAATATATAAAAAGCAAACCTTGAGAACCAAAAAACACAGTTGGGTATATAATACATATATAATACACAGTTGGGTATATATACAGACGACACAATACAGTTAGGTACGGGCACAGTTACAGTTAGGTACATATGACACGATACGGTTAGGTGACTACGGACAGCACAACATGGACAATACATACGCATAGCAGACTAATTATAAAATAATACCAGGGTTACAAAAAAAATATTATATCCGTTTAAAAGCACCAAAAAAGTCAGCATTTAACAAAGATTTACTTTTAAACCCTGTTAAATGTTTTCAGAAGGATACATTTTTGTTACATATTATTTGTATGTGGTTTACTTTTTACAATTTGTCTGGTTTAATTTTCACTGAGCAATCTGTTTTACGTCAGTGGCGTTATACACATTGCCTCTCTCCAACGCTACCCTCCAACCAGAGACAAGCTCAGAAGCTCATTTTCTCACTAATACGGCTGGTGACCTATCCTTTTAAATTTAGTTTTCAAGAAAGTGATGTTTGAACATTTCTTCTGCAAAAAGAAAGAAATTCTCACTGCTTGAACATAAAGAAAAAAATTGATAAATGACTACAATTCTTACGTATTTTTTAAAGAAACTAGTTTCTCTTTATGGTATATTTTCAGGGTGAATACATTTTGAAATCTCAGTTGATGTTGTTTCTTGAAATAGGATCAATTGCTTAAAATTTGAAATAAAATACAATGGTAGATTGCCAAATTTAGAGTTTTATTATTGATAAACAGAAGAAAGGCGTCATTTTCACTGCTTTCGAGGGTATACTTAAAAAATGTCCATTACTTATAATTAATGTTGGTGACCTAACTTTTTTATTTCATTTTCTGACTTAATAGGTATTACCCTAACAACAACAAAAAATTTCATAAAATTCTCATTGCTTGAAAAAAATAATGAAACTGTAATGATCGTCTTTAACAAGCATTGAAATACAATATTTCTAGAAAGATCTTTAAAGTATTGTTCTCAAAATTATATAAAATATATTGAAAAATACTTAATACATATGAAACAGAAAAATACCTATCGATGAATACGATTAATCACCAAAACATCAAAATATAAAAAAAGTTCTGGCTGACTGAACTGCTGCACTAGTTGCAAGCAATACATTTACAGTTTTTTATCTGTCCACGAGTGAATATAACTACATTTGGTATTTACGAGTGAAATTAACGTGATATTACATCAGTACCACCGATTTCTCTGTTTATTTTATGTTCAAATTCTAATTTTGTTGAGTTTTTTTTCAATGAAATATCGAAAACCGCGGGAAACATCATCAGAAACATGACGTCATTTCATTGACGTCTTCGTCGTTTGGTTTCTGGCATTCATTACGCTCGGTATACTTTTTTGACGTCAATCCAGAATGAAGATTTTGATATTTTCACTGTTTTAAAACAGTGCAATATCAATTTTATTGCACTGATATATTTCAGCACTTCCCTGAAAAGCACAAAATAAATTAAGGTCTTTACCAGTGAAAGTGCTAAACTTATCACTAAAATTGCTTTGTCTTTGTTAGTAAAATGACTTTGCCCACTATGTTCCTTTAATTGTTCGTTTTGTCCTCGTGTGTTTGCTTTGTATGCTAGTGTGTGTTGGTAGTGTATGTTTGTGTGTGTACATGATTGTGTGTGTGTGTGTGTGTGTTGTGTGTGTGTGTGTTCTGGGTGCTGTGGGGCTCGTTTTGGGGAGGCTACGTTTTTGGTACGTGGCATTCCCTGTTTGATATTATTTTTGGTTTTAAATATTTGCGTCTGCTATTTGATAAAAGTTTACAACTAATTAGATAATGAAATTCATCACCTAACTGATTATCATCACACAACCTGTTCAGACACGTATACTTCTATCTTTGGTAGTTAATGATTCATACACCTGAATTTTCAGAGAATAATATAATATGGAAAAAGAAAATCAACGCAATTATAGTTTAAACAAGTATCGACATATTTCGGCCATAAAGCCTTCTTCACAATAAATGTATATAAACAAATACGACGTCACATCCGTAAGACGGACGCGAACGTCAACGTGCAAAATAGCGCATGAATATTGTGGATCAAACAAAGTTGCAGCGGTTTATTAAATACATGGTTAAGTATTAACATTTATATAAGGTTTGGGAATGCAGTTTTCAGACAAGTAATCGGTATTCCCATGGGAACAAATTGTGCACCCCTTGTCGCAGATTTGTTTTTATATTGTTATGAAAGAGACTTTATGTTGAGTCTTTCTCCAGATACGCAGGCAGACATTATCACTGCTTTTAATAATACATCACGCTATCTGGATGATATTCTTAATATGGATAACCCGTTTTTTTTGGTCAATTGGTGGACACTATTTATCCCCGGGAACTCCAGTTAATTAAAACTAACAATTTGGATACTGGTGCTTCATTTTTAGATTTACATCTCTCTATTTATAACAATATTATACATACCAAAATTTATGACAAGTGGGATGATTTTAATTTTAATATTGTAAATTTCCCCCATTTGGATGGGGATGTACCTCATGCTACATCTTATGGGGTATACATTTCTCAGTTAATTCGGTTTGCCAGAGCGTGTAGTCATGTTGAGGATTTCAATGAATGTAATCAATATATTACAAATAAACTTCTTCAACAGGGCTACCGTTATTACAAATTGCGTAAATATTTTGCTAAATTTTACTATCGTAATTCTGATTTGGTTTTGAAATTCAATAGTAATCTAAAGACTCTTCTGCGAGAAGGTATTTCAAAACCCGATTTTTATGGGGATGTGGTTTACAAACTTCGTAAGATTTTGGGTCATGGCAATTTTCCAACTGTATTTGCTAAAATTATAAAACGTTTTGTTAAAAGAGGTTACGACCCTACTGTTTTGAGACACACCGCATGTTTGGTGTTCAACCCGTTTACAGTTGGACGCTATGCTTCCCTCTTTGATTGTGTCTGACGGAAGAGGGGGAGGACTCTGTGATGGGCAGTTTTTAAATCCCACTGGGACGAAACTGTTTTGATTTCTGTCCTCTGGCCTGTTTCGTCGGGCCCTTAAGGGTGTTTCTCTTGGTGCTCTGCCTTCTGCAAATGCATTGAGTACATACGTTTTTTGGTTCTCAAGGTTTGCTTTTTATATATTTATACACGAGCATTTTTGTGTTTTACATACCATGCCTTTTGTTTCCATTGCGTGTGTTAGAGATTCACCTAGCAGGGATTACTTTTATTTACACTGTCCTGTGACTTTGGAACATGGTGGGGGTAAGAGTGAGGTTGGGTGCGTACCATAAACCGGTTTAAGCTCCCCAGTGGTGTTTTTGCCACTGACCGTTCCAAGGCGGTGCCCCACTGTGTTCCGTTAATTGTTCTTAACTTGTTGTTTTGTCCTCGTGTGTGTGCTTTGTGTGTGTGTGTGTGTGTGTGTGTGTGTGTGTGTGTGTGTGTGTGTGTGTGTGTGTGTGTGTGTGTGTGTGTGTGTGTGTGTGTGTGTGGTTTGTGTGGGTGCTGTGGGTGTTGTGTGTGTGGGGGGGGTGTGGGTGTGTGTGTGTGTGTGGGTGGGTGGGTGGGTGGGTGGGTGTGTGTGTGTGTGTGTGTGTGTGTGTGTGTGTGTGTGTGTGTGTGTGTGTGTGTGTGTGTGTGTGTGTGTGTGTGTGTGTGTGTGTGTGTGTGTGTGTGTGTGGGTTTGGGTCGTGGGGGGGCTCTTTGGGGAGGCTGCGTTTTTGGTACGTGGCATTCCCTGTTTGATATTATTTTTGTTTTTAAAACCAGCCTTTCCATATCATTATTTACAGCCTCATGAGCCGGAGAATTAAAATGAGTAGCATATATAAAGGATCGGTAAAAATGTGAATGTCGAACTTATGACTATTCATTCTTTGTGAAACATTTTGAAGAGTCTGGCCCACGTATTGTACCTCACCATCAACTCACTCTCAGATTCTCAATCCCAGCAACAAGATCTTGACAATATCCAGGTCTAGGTGAAGCAGCGGGGGATGGAGTTTAACCCGTCAAAATATCAAGTCCTACACATCACTAAAAATAAAAATGTCATTAAAAATGAATACTATCTTCATGGCCAAGCCTTAGAACCTGTCCATAATGCTTAATATTTTGGTCTAAATTTATCCTTAGATATTGGCTATAATACTCGCATCTCAATGATAACAACTTATGCCTACAAAACTCTGGGATTCATCACACGAAATAAATTACCAGCGATGAAAAAGTAAAAGAACTGGCATACAAGTCCCTTGTCCGGCCACAGGTAGAATATGCTTCTACCATCTGGAGCCCTTATACAAAAACCAATATAAATAAGATAGAGATGGTCCAGAGGCGTGCAATACGGTGGTTAAAACGTAACTTTTCCTCTCTCTCGAGTGTTACAGCCATGCAGAGTGATCTGGGATGGTGGTCCCTGCAGCACAGGAGATTCGACTCCAGGCTCATTATGTTCTACAAAATAACTCACAACATCGTAACAATCAGACTTCTAACCTACGTACAAACACCTATGAGATTCACCAGGCACATACACCCACTGTCCCTAAGGCATATACAGGTTACCTCTGATTACCACAAGTACTCATTTTTCCCACATAGTATCACCCTTTGGAACCAACTCCCATGTAAAATTGCTTCTCTACCTGACCTTGGCCAGTTCAAGCATGGTATGGTAAATGTTCAGTATTAGTCAGGTGATCATTGTTTTTATCTTTTAATTTTATTTCTGTTCTCATTTATGCTAACATTTTAACCTTTGAGTAGATCAAAGACCTATAAACTATGTTAGTATAGGTCTCTGACTGGATACTTTCTTCCAAGTCTCACTTTAACCTGACAAAACTTACTACCAGTTTTTTTTTAATTATTTCACTATATACTAACATTTTCGACGTGCACTTTAGTCCTGCCTTAAACACCCGTGAGAGGGGTTGGCAGTATCCAGATACAGATAGAGTGAAATGTATTTCCATGGGCTTTTTCGGAAATGTTACTCGAGTAACTCGAGTAAGCTTTGCGCATGCGCTTAATCTCTGATCTATCAAACCCATGTAACTCCCAGTTGCCCACGAGTTGACCAGTTTGGAATAAGTAACTCGTGTTAGGACAGAATGTATTCTGATCAACTCATGAGCACCTGGCCCCAATTTCACAAAAATACTTAAGTAATTGCTCAGCTGAGTACGTTATTTTAAAGTAAAATTTTCACTAAAATTAAGGATATTTCTTGTTGTCATTTTTGATGATAGTCTATTTTTAATGAAATTAACATGTTGAAAGAAAAAAATGTTGTATGATAGTAAATGCAAGTCAAATATAGCGAAAAATTCATTTGAGTACAACTCAAGAATTTTAAGAATTTACTTAAATAAGTTACGTGCTATAAAACAACATTTCCTTCACAAATACTGACAGGTGTATAAAAATGTAATAAATGGGCAAATACTATTCTGACAAACTTGAATTCTTTACAGGAATGAACATGCAAGAGGCTGATTAGTGTTGAAATAAGTTAAGCATGTTACTGAGTAAATACTTAAGTATTTTCGTGAAATCGGGACCAGGGGGTTACATGAGTTGGGTAGATCAGAGATTAAGCGCATGCGCAAAGCTAACTCGAGTTACTCGAGTAACATTTCCGAAAAAGCCCCATATGGTAAAAGGCTATGGTAAAATGTTAGCTTCGGTACTTTTTGTGAATTTCTGTACTTTGGTTTTATTAGATATGCATACCAGACTATGCGCTATTTAGCCATTCAATATCTAATTATTTTATTTTTTTGTTCAAAAAAGTATTTTTTCTTTATAAGTATTAATTTTGAATGCAATGTTATACGTTTTTAACGTAAAATTTAAAAAAAATCTTAGTTTTCTTTTGTTTTTCCCGTCATGCTCGAGTAGACGCCATTTTGAATAGAAAGTCCGATAACTGACGAAATAAAATTTGTTTTTTTAAATATTGTGAGGTAAAAATGTAAACTGATTTTAAAGACACCTGTAAAAACGTTTATTCAGTATTTCAAATTATTTGTAATTCTAATTACTATCTACAAATTAGTAGAAATAGCACTAGAGTCCAATAACTGGAGCAAAGCTTTGTCCCAAAGTGGGTGGAGTGATTATGATTCGTCTGAACCTGTCTGTTCAAAGCAAAATACCGCATCTCTGTCAGGGGGAAACAAATAATAATTTGTCACAAAACTCCGCATCGTTTTTAACTCGTTTCCAGCATACAAGACTTTGTGTGAAGTTTGTTTATCATTAAGAACAAAAGGTAGATTCTTTCCCGAAACATTGCGCTTGATGGATCCGGTCTTTGTGGCAGAATTAACACCAATACTTAAGAACTATACAGATTTATCCAATTTTTAGGTCTCTTTATGTTCTAAAGGGCCTTCATTATCAGGTATACAACCTAGCCCAACAAATTGTGCGCCAGGGCTTTTTTATATTAACGACGGTCGCCCTTCGCGCACAACCCACTTATTATTCCAAACAATGCGGAACGTTTTCTTTCTATGTGTATGTAGGTCCGTGATGCCGGCGATCAGAATCTCGTCGCCAACTTTGACGGCTTCAAATATTTATTTTAACTCAATATATCTTGAAAAAAATTACATACCTGTAAAGCTTATTCCAAATAGAAACAATATAAGTGAAAATTGATCAGAAACTTGTATACTTTTTATGCATAACACTTATAAACTATACACATGTCAACGTGTTTTTGTTTACACCGCTAAAACTCTACCTCGCGATAGTTTATCGGTAGATTATATTTTTAAACCTCACCCGCTTGAAATATGCACTGCGGAAAATCCTTTGAATACGCAGCCAACGGAATAGGTAATACTTATGTGAGTCGTTAATAATGTCATTTTGATAGGTATATTATCTTAATTTCCTCCATTTAATATGCATATTTTTTTTAATAGTACATGTCTGTAAGGTCGTGAAAAGTACATCAAAGTAAATGGGGCTTTTTCATTTTGTATCTTCCGAAAGGCTGTCAGTATAACAGGAATACTCTATTCCTGGTTAAAAGTATTACCTTTGTCACCCACCTATATAATATAGGTCCGTGCCTATTGTAGTGTTTCTGAACATAATAACATAAATGGGAATTTAGAACAGATGTGGGTATTTCCGGACGTAATTAAACTTTTAATATAGAACCTTTTGCTAATCTCCTATTGAAAGCACGTGGCTTTCTCGTATTTGGCAGGAATATTTTGCGCGGGAATTCAAAAGATGCCGATAATCAAATGCTCCGAGAGAAAAATGTCATATATGATATGTATATGCCAATCCATATTAATAACTTCATTGCCAGCCGAGTGTTCGTTGCTGCATAACTTTTCCTCGCCGCAGGTCAGTTAGACGTACTATACAGGTACTCCAGACAGGTTTTTTTAACCGCACGGATATATTGCGTGAATCATTTCTATAAAGTGAAGATAATCGAAGGTCATGACGGATAGCTAACGAGGCAATCTGATCTGATGATGCCCAAACCTTTGTTAAACATGCTGTAAATCAAACAATAACCAGAATATTTGATAGTAAAATTTAATGTGTTTGACTTTCGACACAAGCTGTCTGTCATTTTCGATCATTACATAACATTTGAAATATATTAAAGCTTCGGCACGTATATTCTCATACATTGTATATAAAACTTTATTAAAAATTGAGATTCTTGATGCATGTAATAATATCGTCCTTTTTTAGTTATGTAGCACTCGTAAGTAAAGTGAACTTGAGAGATCTGCAACATGTATGTGTTTTGTTTCATTGACGCTTATTTTCTCTCGAGTACTTTACCAAAATAATACAGTATGAAATCATGTTTTCCAGCTATGGTTAAATAAAAACAAAATGTTCGTGGGTTGTTTTGCCAGTAATGTAAAGTTTTTATAACAATTTGACAGTCTTCCAAATTTCGTGTCTAAAATGCTTTTGAAAGCGCACTTGATTCCTGTAACTAACCGTACAAAGCTGCGTTCACGTCAGATATACCATATCGGTTGTGAAAAGCAGAAGTTTTGCACACAAACTATGATGTGAGTATGATTGTCCCTAAAATGGAACACGTCAATGGTAAGCATTTGTGGAATTAATTCACGCAAAATAAGTACGTGGATGTTTGGCCATTCAGGTAAGAAAAAAACAATTGATCAATATTTCAGAAACGTCGACTAATACCAGACAGTTTTATGAAAGTTTATTTTTAATCCAGTAAGTATTTGAATTTGTCTGGTATCTGTTAGAATATGTGACTTCATGATTTCTGTGCCGCTCCTTTGATTTGAAAATAGCTGATCGCTTCAATATACAACCTCAGTATTTTACGGGGAATACTCAAACTACGATCTGATAACAGAACTATTTTGCCTAACACATATCATGATCAAATAATGTACGTGTGAGATTTTTTTTCTCGGGTATTCCGGAATTTCGGTTAACGTGTGATCGCATAATAAGTAGATCTATTTGATCTATATTGTATATAACTCATTCGAACATGATCTTAACAAATATAGTAAACTGGCTGTTGCCTTTTTAGCACTATAAAATAGCAGATATATCATGTTTTAAGTTAATTGTAAGCGGTTACTTCAAGTGTACGGTATGCGTTTTCCGCGTGCAACCTCCCGCGGTGTAAAAATAAGCTTGAATTGAAGGAAACGTTTTCATTGGTTATCACGTTTACACATCAACATGTAAACGACAGGTACCGTGTTGGGTTTAACAAGTATTTTTAGTTAATATTTGTCATTTTATTAATATTTTAATGACTATTTATGGTTAATAACAACAAATGAACATGCCAGTGTGAAAAAATTCATCTTGCAGTGAAAAAAATGAAATTTAAATCAGTTCGATTTCCACCACAGTTTTGAATCTAACTGGTTGAGACGTAAAGACAGACATCTATATAATATCAGTTTGTAAAATCGGTCGGTCTTGCAGTCGAAATATTGAGGCTAGTATACAACCTTCAATTTAGCCTAATTAATTTAGCGTTTCCTTGTGACCCTTTTCACAAATCTGATATTTTATAACTCGCACCTTTACACCTAATTTTAATGTGCTCCATACTAGGCGGAAAGTTTAGTTTCAATAGTAGGTACAACCAGCATATAATACACAATTTACCTAGTTCAAATAAGAAATTATCTGCTCTAAAATGAAGAATTAAATATCACTTTAAATGAATCCTAAGAATGTATGAAAAATCTCACAACTTTATATAAAAATCTGAATTACAAAAACAGTTTATTTTCTGTCGGCATGTTACATTAACATACAAAACATAAGCTATGTATAGCTTTTGACCGACTGAATGCAAGTTTACACATACAACATGCTACACCGTTTACTTTATATTTCACCTCTTGATGCAGCTGTGTAAATAGGTGAATGTTACTTGGAATTGAGTTAGTATCAATCATGTTAAATCATAAATACATTTAAATCTTGGATTTTATTGTGTGTATAAGTGCCTAACAGAATTTTGTTGGGGATGTGTTCCCAGCTATTTGCACATCAGACGTAGAAGGCGGACAACTCTAAAATGTCAACCTGTAAAATCGGTCTGCCTTCAAAGTGGAAATAGTGAGACTACCTTCAACTATGCCCCAAAAAATGTTCTCATACACAAAATTTTAACCACAAATACTAACCAGACTTTTAGATTATGAATTATATAGTATAAAAAAAGGCAGTGGCTAGGTAGTTGGATTTGTACTAAAATCATAATTTATGATAGGCTGAATTCTCAAGATAGCTCTTGTCAACAAGATTGTCGGATGAAGTTTAGTTTATTAAAAATAAGAAGTGGAGACACCCAGAAGAAAACAAATTGTATCAAAGTAACATTTAAATTTATTTTTTCAGAACTTTCGGAATAAAAACTGAATATGGTGTCCGAACTAATGATACATACACTGCAAGTTTAATACATTCTTTAAAAAGACAAATCATCTGTTAATCTGGAGTGGTCCACAACTTACGACACCACATCACCATTTTTGTTTCCTTTATCATGTTTATGCAGCCAAAAGTTATACATTTATTACAAAGAAATATTTATTTATCAAAACTCTTGGTAAGAAAACTAAATTTAAACTTCAGAAAAATTATTCTTACTTGAATAATTGCAGAGGCCAAATTGTGAAATAGTTTAATACACCGTTAAATGTAAATGATCAATTAAGAGTACAGAATTCCCAAAAGTCGTGGTCGACGGACCTGACCAGCAGGTTTTGATGTTGCCCAACAGTTTTTAATCCAGCATCTGTCCAACTAACCGGCTTTGATAAAATCCTGGGTTCTGTTAGCGCCAAAATTTTGAGACCTGATAAGTCTATTGGATGCCCATAAATAGCAATATACAACCTAATTAATTACACACGGTGATTAAATACCTAGGCATATAATTGGCAATATCCGCGATCAACCTCACGAGGGCTGAGCAAATATTACGCATTATTATTGTTAATTGCTGATGAGCGTGTATTTATTTTAATTGTTTAGCTATCGGCAGTTTTTGATAGATCAAAGAACAACGAATGATCCTGTATTACACATTATGAGTGTTGACTGCTGAAAATTGATATAAATGATAATTAAAGCATGCATTGATATAATTGTTCAATTCTCCTCAGTTTTTCACAGTCTGATCAAACAGCAATGACTGATCCAGGGTGTCACAAAATTAATTATAATAAATTAAGACTAAAGTCAAAGGGGGGGCGGGGGGAATTGCCTTCGGATAAACAAAAGAATGATTACCTAATTTTGTACAGTAAATATATGCATATAATTTATTTTTCTTTGGTAAATTTTTGGCCATTTTTCGCAGTAGAATCAAAGAAAGCGCAACGTCGAGGCCTTGAATCATCTTTGTAAAAATAATCTAATAAAATTGTCAAGTAAATCAATGATTTTCATTGCTTGATATAAATAATGTGAATAGATAGATAGATTCTCTTTTTTTATTGCTTCACTTTCGGTCGGGCATATTTTTATTCAGCCTTGCAGATTTTTATTCAGCCTTGCCGGACCAAATGTCCGGACATTTTTACCAACCTTTGGGAAGTCTGAGATTATGTTATCCATGCAATCCTGAAGATTTGAAATGATGCGCCAAGCTGCAACAGCAATATTGACATTTTTTTTGTTTCTTGACCTGTTATATAAGGACCCAGGTGAAAAGGCCCTGGTAAATTTAAAGAATATTGTCTCACTTGGTGTGGCTTGGAATAGATCACTGAATAATGAACATATTCGTTTGGTTTTCAATGTCTTTTGTAATTCACTTATATTTCACTTGAATTTGAGATATGTGTAGGATAGAAGCTAAGACATTTTTGTTACTCTTCAGGATGGCTACATGTTACGAAAAATGAGGCAACTAAAAGAGTTGGCGTCTTTCCAAGTTTGAACAGTTTGTTCAGCAAAAATGGACCCGGAGTATGAAAAACGTCTTCTAAGACAGCAGAACGGTTCCCCATACTCTTCGGTAAGACTTTTTTTGTTATAATGTTATCCAGTGTTCCCACTCAGTATTTTTTTCAAGGGTATACTTACCCCCTGGACACAAAAATAAGGGGTAAATCTCGATTTTTGGGGGTATGAAAATTATATGATAGTCAAGCGGCGACCGTTTAAAATTTATACAACCTGCGGCAACTACTTGTTATAAAACCGTTTCGAATACTTTTTTCGACTTTTAACACTACTCGTAGTTGTTTCAGTACTTGTGGATGGTAACTCATCACTTTGTTGTTGGGCATCATTTATTTTATTCGCCGTGAAGCAAAACGCAATGGTTTGTCTGCATCCTTTTTGCAGACGAAGCATGGATCATTAGATTGGTCACACTTTTAAAGTGCTAATATTAATTCCCAGAGCATTGAAATATGAAACCCGTCTACATTTCATGACAACGGTAAATCACCAGCAGTTATGCCGACCGATTGGCCGAGAAAGTAGAATTTCCATGATCTATTTTTAGAACATACTGAGGGATTCCAGCTGAACCTATTCGTCCTCTGTATTTTCGTACGCGCGCGATCTCGCACGTGGTGAAAATTATTTGCGCGATATTTATTTTTTTTGCGTGATTTACGTAATAATTTACGAGAGTGGGAACACTGTTATCCAAGTAAGATTAAAACAAAATGGTTTGTTATAAATTTCTGTTTTGGTCCATTTTGTATATATCAAGTTTAGCTGGCTTGTACTCTACTGGGGGGCTGTTTTTCAAAGTATGGTGTTGATTTGTGGTTCTCTTAACACCCAAATAGACTCCTTGACGACGAGAGTGGACTCTGTGGATTGCTTTGACAGGCTGCAGTGTTTCACAGGGGCACCCTTATGTGAATATCAACAGTTTATTAAAAGTCATACTTTGGGCTCAAACTTGTTATGAAGGGTAACAGGGTTTCCACTCCAGCATTCAGACCACCACAAACAGACACAGATTTTGAAAAATGACTCCAGTTTTCCAGTTAAACCAGTTTTGTAGTGTGTGCTATGTATCTCTGAAGGCCCATTAAACACTGACATACATGTGTCATTTTCATATGTGTATTCTTGCCTGCATCTGATGAAATCTTATGGAATAAGTTTGTTATGCCAAGGACCATTGTGTTTTGGCTGCAGTCGACTGTTCAGACCCAAGTGAAAGGACACTTACTTTGTGAAATGGTCCCTGTGTTAGGGCTTGGGGGTGGATGAGGGATGTATACACTATACTACATGTATGTATAGGCTGTACTGAAGATGTCCTTTCCAGAGACTACAACGGGATGCTGAAAGTCATTTCTTCATTTATATACATTACAGCCGCTATCACTGAGTCCAGGCAGTCCTCTTTCCTCTCCAAGTAAAGACAAGTATGGTGACAGATTTATACCAGCAAGGGCAGGAGCAGCTTGGCATATCAACTTTAATTTGAATACAGTAAGTGGAAACGTTCTTTCCTATTTGTGGTGACTTAGGCAATCACACTTAATGCGTTTTTGACAGGTGTTACTTAATGTCGCTAATTTGCAATTATTCTCATAGTTTAATAAGACTGTGCTAAACTCACATTTTTCTTCATCAAGACTTGAGTAACCTCTTTACTGGTTATAAGGAATAGTAAGTAAGTGCCTTTCAACATCCTGCCCTGTGTAGGATTCCAAATGACTTAATAGTATCGGTTGCAATTAGACACTGTAACATCATTTTAATACTGGAAAGGTTCTGATAACGTGTACAAATATATTGAACAGGAAAGCCCACGGCAGTCTCCTGTTGCCAACAGAAAGGCTCGTGAGATAGCAGCAGATCAAGGAAAAGATGGCTTAGCATACAACTGTTTGTTGAAGAATGAACTGCTCTCTGCTGGGATTGAAGACTTGAAGGTAAAATCTTACCAAAGAGTTAAGTAGTAAAAGGAATATGCAGTGGTTTGGTGGTCTTTGGCCAGTAGATATTTGTTTTGCCATTTTGTATTTTGTCTACACTAGTGGAATTTTGTATGCAATATGCAGCAGGGCTTTTCATCCTTATATAACAGAGGCCGATATTTGGCCACTTCCAAATCCAAAAATATAGTATTTTTCCCCAACTGTGGCAGAGCAACTTTCCAAAATCTAAGGTAAGTTTTCCGCAAAGTTTGTTTACATTTTAGTATTTCTGGAGGGAGCATTCTGGTATCGATTTTTCGTCGCACTATAATGTAACACCGCACAGTACCGCGTGTTATGTATTACCAGTCTAATCCGTTATGTTCTGGGCCTGAATTTTAGTCCGTGTCTCGGGGGAGGTAAATTTTTTTCGACTTCCGGTTGACTTTGACAATGTCGCATAATGGAAAAATGTTACTGTAAATCTTTTCCCAAAATGGACGTATATATCGCATAAATTTCCCAGTTGAAAGGCCAAGGCCTCTTCCCAATTTCCTGATGAAAAGCCCTGTGCAGTAGTATTAACTTCCATCTTTTAGTCAGGGCAGACATCTATTGAATCCAGTTTTATTTGGGGTGAGTGTTGATTAAAGATTTCTGTCCATGTTATTTATTATTCTTTGTTAAATTTACATTTTTTGGTCTCAACTCTCCCACCTTTGCCCCTAAATGATGCCCTGTCAGAAATTAACAAAAATATTGATGGTGAATAGTAAATCCTGGCCTGACTACATATAGCTCAACTGCTTTTTACATCTGTATTTTTGGGATTTCAGGATCAACATCCAGATGAAAGAAGAATTCTTGTTCCCAAAGAGAGCAGGAATTTATTTAGAGTAAGTAAAAATACGCATGATATATCTTGAAAGTTGTGGTGTTCTTGCAGATGTACACATATAAAATACAGATATAATGAACTGTAAAATTGTACGTAACTGCATTTCTTACATTCTTTAACTAGTATCTATATAACTATGTTAATCTTAGCGATCTGTATGTCTTGAAATTTCTAGATTTTGATTGTAAGCTTTAATTTTAATTTGCTGGAAATTCAACATTTCTAACTGTAAACCAAGGTTAAGTGTGTGTCTCTCTGTTTCTAGTACCATGTGCCAAGAAGAAGCTCAGATTCAGAATCTTCACCATACTCCCTGTCACCTGTCGGTAGTAAAAGCCAAAAACTTCTTCGCTCACCTAGAAAGGTAATGTTTTCATGATTGCAGAGCAAAATTTGACAAATTAAATTCCTGAAGTAGAAGCTCAAATATCACCCAATGTTAACTGTTGAAATAAGTGATTAGAGCCAGGTTCATCTGTACATGTTTTGTGTTCAAGTTAAAAGACCTGTTCTTTTTAGCTCGACTATTCGAAGAATAAGGAGAGCTATCCTAGTCACCCGAGCGTCGGCGTCGGTGTAACCACTTATGTTAAAGTTTGCGTACCACCTCAAATATTTTCCAATTCAATTGTCATCTGGCTTTGAAACTTTGCACACTTGTTCACCATCATGCCCCCCACCTGTACACAGGAGGAGGTAACTGTATCAAGCCTTTTGACAGAATTATGCCCCTTTTTCGACTAGGAATTTACGTTAAAGTTTGCGTACCACCTCAGATAATTTCAAAGTCCATCGACATATGGCTTTGAAACTTTGCACACTTGTTCACCATCATGATCTCAACCTGTGTACAGGAGGAGGTCACTGTATCAAGCTTTTTTACAATATTATGCCCCTTTTTATACTTAGAACTTGCGTTAAAGTTTGCGTACTACCTCAGATATTTTCAAAGTCCATTGACATATGCCTTTCAAACTTTGCACACTTGTTCACCATCATGATCCGAACATGTGTACAGGAGGAGGTAACTTTATCAAGCATTTTGACATAATTATGTTTTTCTAATGATACAATATGCCTTAATTTCTATTATCTTATTATAATGTTCTTACTATTGACCATTCAACAAGCCTTTTTTATTTACACTCTTTTCTATTTACAAGTTCCTGTTATTAACTACACTTTAACAATATCCTCCAGGATGGATATTATTTTATATTGTCAATCACTGAGAATAGTCGAGCGCGCTGTCTACTGACAGCTCTTGTTAGAAATTCATGGTTAGAATACCATTTACCATTGACTAGTATATTTATGTATACAGTAAAATTGTTTTTCAAGCTGTCTGATTCAGGAATATTTTCCAATGAAATTGGTTAGTAAAGCTCTTTGGATCTGATCAAAGGATGTTTTTCAACACACACATCACAGGATTTCTTTTTCAAGCAGTATAAATCTGAAGTCTTCGTAAAAGTCAGTGTAAAAAGAAAGAACTTAATGTTTTAGCAAGAAAAATCTATGATCTATCGGTATCAAAGAAGTTGTAATAGAGTGAGGGAAAGCAGTAAAGTAATCTAGATATGTAAAGAAATTCTTGATGTTATCAAGTGACTTTTGAGTCCGGTGCTTGTGTTGGTATCAGAGATGAGTACAGCTGGATTTGATTCATGATCTCTTGTTTGAGGGGACATCTTTATGTGTACACCACCAACTTCTTTGCCTTTTATGTCTGCATTCTTGCTGATTTTCTGAGATAAAAGGAGTTAAATCACAACACGTTATAAGTGGTGATTATCATTTATATTATAGGTATATGTATAAATATTACTGTTGTACTTGTTTACATTACAGGCTGTGAGAAAAATCTCAAAGATACCATTCAAAGTGTTAGATGCTCCGGAGCTTCAGGATGACTTCTACTTGAATCTTGTAGACTGGTCCTCTCAAAATGTTCTCAGTGTTGGGCTTGGAACTTGTGTGTATTTATGGAGTGCATGTACTAGTCAGGTAGGGAAAAATCTTAAAATCTAAGTTCGCAGTGACGTCTTATTTGATGGTTTGCAGATTGCAGCTTGATACTCCTTGCTGATGTACATAGGTTAACGTTTGGAATTTTCTCAAAGCACTATCAGTACAGGTTACACTTGGCTATATTATTGGAGTCTGAGAGTGATACAATATATTTTGTATTTTTCTTATACCAGCTCTGCTACAATACCAGATATAAAGCATACTGTATGATTGAGTCTGCAACTTATACAGTGCCCATTTAGCACACAAACCTTTAATTTGGCTGGGATTTTAGATCAATCTCACCTGTTCAGTTACAACATATGGCATATTTGCTCTGATAAAGAAGATAAAAGAAATTATTTTGTATTGATTTACACACTTAAAGAGTTAAAGTTTATACTCACTTTCTCTAAACATTTTCAGGTAACCAGATTATGTGACTTGTCTGGAGATGGGGATACTGTCACATCAGTGTCATGGGCAGAAAGGGTTAGTGTGCATTGTTTTATATTGTTCAAATGTTCATACAGATTTTAATTCTTATTATATTTATCTTGCATATCCAAGAAATACTTGAATTGTTTTTAAGTTGATAAATATCTGAAGCACAATAGTTAAGCAAGTTTATTGAAGGAACTTAAAGTGACATTATACGCATTTTTTTCAAGTAAAAATACAGCTGAATATGGTGTGTGTACAAAAGCGTAGAGGAAATAATAGCTTTTAACCAAATACACCAAACTCTTCACCCTACCAGTATGAAATAATAACTTTCCAAATACTGATTTTCTTATTTGACTGGGAGAGTCAATTTAAGAAAAGAACAACTGCATGCAGGAGTTGCTTTCCTTCCACTGCCGAAATCTCTACCAACAGCAACAACAACACAATCAACTATCATTTTATCAGTACTTTTTATGCCCCCGAAGGGTGGCATATTAAAATCGCACCGTCTGTCCGTCCGTCCGTGCGTCCCCACTTACAAATTCGTGTCCGGACTGTAACTTTGTCATGCATTGAAGGATTTTAAAATAACTTGGCACACATGTCTAGCACATCAAGACGACGTGTCGCGTGCAAGACCCACATCCCTACCTCAAAGGTGAAGGTCACACTTGGAGTATGAAGGTTATGGAATCCTCTATATATGCACACATTCGTGTCCGGACTGTAACTTTGTCATGCATTGAAGGATTTTAAAATTACTAGGCACACATGTCTAGCACATCAAGACGACGTGTCGCGTGCAAGACCCACGTCCCTAGCTCAAAGGTCAAGGTCATACTTAGAGTTTGAAGGTAATGGATTCCTCTATATATGCATATATGCACACATTCGTGTCCGGACTGTAACTTTGTCATGCATTGAAGGATTTTAAAATAACTTTGCACAAATGTCTAGCACATCAAGACTACGTGTCGCCTGCAAGACCCATGTCCCTAGCTCAAAGGTCAAGGTCACACTTAGAGTTTATAGGTAGTGGAATCCTGTATATATGCATACATTTGTGTCTGGACTATAACTTTATTATGCTTTGAAGGATTTTAAAATAACTTGGCACAAATGTATAGCACATCAAGCGGATGTGTCGCGTGCAAGACTCAAGTCCCTACCTCAAAGGTCAAGGTCACACTTAGTGTTTAAAGTAATGGAATACTGTATGCATGATTACTCTGTCATGCATGGAAGGATTTTAAAATTACATAGCACATTTATTGAGCACATGGAGAGGACACAGACTGTGAGGCACCTCTTTCGGGGGCATTCGTCACTTGTGAGGGACAGCTCTTGTTTTATATCTAAAGCACCAACTTCAAATACTAATGTGGCATAATCATTAATTTAACACATTTAAATGAACAGCAACCAAAAATTGCTTTTATAAAACTGTCACCAAAAATACACTATGAGCAGTAAGATGCGCATAATGTCACTTTAAGCTGCCTTTGTGTCATTATATTCTTGTACAAAGTGTAGCTAATAGGGAGATTACTGCAAAACACACTCAGTTTGGATTACATGTAGTTTAGGGTGATCTAGTGAGAAATCTGTGTTGCATGTTTTAAAAAAGAATTGTATTTCTCAAGCCTACAACTTGTACCCTTTATCAAAAGAGAGGAAACAAGTCTGTTTATTTTAAGGTGAAATGGGAAAGTGTGCAGTGGTATTATTGTACAGTGTATTAAATTTTCACAGAGTAAGAAACAGTTCTGTCTATGAATCAAAACTTAAATGTGAAATGGTATTTTCAGGGTAACCTTGTAGCAGTGGGTACTCACAAGGGCTATGTACAAATATGGGATGTTGCTGCTACAAAGAAAATCAACACACTTGAAGGACATAGTGCCAGAGTTGGTAAGAATAGAAACACTGTGTTCTGAGCTTTGAATGGTTATTTAAGCATATGCATTAAGCAGCTAATAGCCACTTACGGACTTGTGAGATTGACTTAAATACAATATAATACCCTAAGAAATGTTTTAACAACAGATGAATATTACAGACTTTAAGAAGTGACACCAAAACTATTTGACCACACTATAGCATTCCGGTAAGGCTGTTATTGAAGTGTCACAATATTGAAACATTCTCTCCTCTGCATTCTTGGTTCACCAGGATCAGTGACTTTAAAATCAAATACACAAGTCATCACATGTACAGTTAAGTTTTCAGTGAGCACCCCTTTGGATAACAAATGGTTTGTCCAAACTGAAAAATGGACATGGTCATTATTTTTAAATTTTGCCAGATGTGGATTAGAAGTGTAAAATGATGTTTATTGACAAGATTTATAAAAGAATTATCAGTATGTTTCAATTTCACTACAGGGGCATTGGCATGGAATTCAGACATGTTGTCTTCTGGGAGTCGTGACAGATTGATCCTCCAGAGAGATATTCGTACACCATCTGTGGCCCCAGAACGGCGTCTGACGGGTCACAGACAGGAAGTGTGTGGACTTAAATGGTCACCTGACCATCAGCACCTGGCTTCAGGTGGAAATGACAATAAACTCTTTGTGTGGAATATGACAAGTTTGTCACCAGTTCAGACATACACGGATCATTTAGCGGCAGTGAAAGCTATAGCATGGTCCCCCCACCAGCATGGACTGTTAGCTAGTGGTGGAGGGACAGCTGATAGGTGTATACGCTTCTGGAATACTTTAACAGGGCAACCTTTGCAGAGTGTGGATACAGGGTCACAAGTTTGTAATCTAGCCTGGTCCAAACATTCAAATGAACTGGTAAGTTCCACCAGTGCCTTGACAAAAGCACCAATATATGAGAATTCTTATTAATTTTTCTCTGTTTAAATTTTCAAAATTCGCATTATTAGTAGTATGTCTAAGTAGTACTGCATGTTAATTTAATGTGAGTTTGCCTATCTGAATGTACGTCTGGGTAAATGAATCTTATTACTGACAATAAATGTAGTTCAGATAGATTCTAAGTTATTTAAGGAATAGAGATTAGACTCTGGCTAATAATATCTGTCATGTTTTAACAGTATGGATAGGAATATCTTTTTCTTGTCATTGAACAGACAGTTTCAATAGAATTTTAAGTTAAGAACAAATTATGTGAGCACAGCAGAGATAACCGTGTGCATACGCAGATATTTTATGCTAAAGATAAATATCTGTGATTGACAAAATCCTATTACAAGCAAACCACACGCTTGTCTAAAAGCACATAGCAGGGGCATCCTGTGGACACAATTCTAGGTTAAAGTAGTGGAGTAATTTCCCCATTCATTAAATCTTACATGGCGTTGTGCTCACATGACAGTGTAATTTGTCTGGAATGGGGAATGCCAGACTGACATTTCTGGCATCTGTGGGCGAAACAAGCAGAATGCAAGAATGTATGTTTTAGTATGAAAATAGTTTCAATTCTTATGTGTTTGGATATTTTCAGGAATCCATTTTAATTTGTAGATTTTTCTTTATCTGATAGATTACTAAGAGAATTTTACAAAAGATTGTAAAACATTAACTTTTTGCTTTACAGGTCAGTACTCATGGATATTCTCAGAATCAGATTTTGGTGTGGAAGTATCCGTCATTAGTACAGATAGCTAAACTCACAGGTCATTCATACAGAGTATTATATCTTGTAAGTACATTTTTTGCATTGATATTTTGTTTATTTAGGAAAAATAATTTCCTTTTGAGTGACATACCAATCATATATCAGTTTATCACTGTGTGGAGGTTAGATGTATATGGATGTTAGAAGGTTAAAGTGTTAAGTGATCAGTTACAAAGGATCTAAACGAAAAACAGTAAATGTTATGCGAAAATTACGCAGGAGGGAGTTTCAGCAGCCAAAAGTCCCTTACCCTAACCTACTGTGTAAGGTATATCACGCTCAAATCTTTCTTTGTGTATATAGGAGAAATTTTCAATAGTGTTTACTTGAAGATAATACAACAAAATTCATAGTTGCTTGTGTCGCTCCTTAGAGTGCTATTTGGTTTTAGCCCTGAATCTGACTTGAATCTGTGAGAAAGTTGGTTGTCTTATGGAGGATAGGGGTCTAGAAATAGTTCTTCGCTGCAGCAGTGGATAGGTAAACTGCCCACCTGTAAATAACCAAACTTTTGTGGAAATTGGTATTGCAGTCGAGTAAAATGTGCTTGCAAAATATCTTGGCATTGACTTTTCATCCGTAAATAATATTGGACACATATAAAGTTCTGTGAATGTGAGTTATGTGTTGTAGAACATTCAAAAGAGAATTGTAACAGTCAAGTATGTCCTCGGGTAATTTAAGTACTACATAGTGGCTGTCTGCTATGACCTCATTTGAAACCTGGTTGAAACATATATATCATCTTTTCAGGCAATGTCACCTGATGGTGAGGCCATAGTTACCGGTGCTGGAGATGAGACTCTCCGATTCTGGAATGTATTCAGCAAAACCAGATCAACCAAGGTACTGTATTTCTAACATTGTCACCAAACATATAAAGTTTTGTAAACATTTTACTGCAGTTGAAATCACAGTAAATTTGATGCTAGAAATTACAATAAAATCTCTGAACAACATTCAACAGTTCCAAAATTCTTAAGCCATTTAACAAAGTACATTGTATCTTTTGTTGTCTTAGGAGGATAGCCTGAAAGGTTCAGATGCATTTAATTCTTGAACTTCCCTTTGCAAAAAAAAAATTGCTATCCTGTAATACTAGCTCTTTTCCCCTGAGGTATCATTTTGTTGTTTTGTTCTATATTACAGGAATCCAAGTCTGTGTTGAATCTCTTCACTCGTATACGATAATACCAGGATCATATACACCATCAGCCAGATTTACACACAACAGAAAAAAAAAACAGTTCACCCAGTTGCCACAAAATTGTTCATTACTTTTGCCAATTTGATTCTTGTTGAGTGACTGTTTCTAGGGTTAGGAAGCAAGTGGAATTTTTTTCTGGTGTCGTTTTTACATAATTATGCTACATTTTTATAGGGTGTATATGGTATTTGAAGGTATATGGAAGTGCATGTTTGCTTTCTTAGTCTTAAGTTAATGATTTACATGTAAATGTCTGTATTTGGTAAACCTGTCTATTTATATTTTTGAAAGTGCAAGGAATGCAGCCGAGACTTTGTTTTGTTTTTATAGCATCTTCAATTTTTGTCATTTGAGAAATAAGACACTGCATTTGTTTGGTGAATTTTCTTTTCTTTTAAAGTATTTGTGAAAGTTCTATTTCAATTACATCTGTACTGTCTGCAAAATGCAGAGTAAATGTCAACGCATTCATATCTCAGAGTACACAAGGCTTTGTCTCCATTCTGTATTGTTTTACATGCAAATAGTACTGTTATCTATTTGGCTTGGCTAAAAATATTGTTATGTTTGGACAGTTTTATCACTCAGAAAATCAGTAAAATATCTTAAATGTACAATTCTTAAAAGATATTTATCAAAATATTGAAGGCTGTGTATGGGCACTTTTTATGGGGTTTAATTTAATTCCATTGTACCTGGCAACTTTTAGACAGAATGTTTTTTAAACAGCACTTTTGATATGTTAAAATGTGTTTAGTATTTAATATTGATCTCTTTTTAATTGGGTTTGGGACCCACCTTTTGAAGTTCTTTTGTATATGTTTAACTTGTGCATTGTCAGATTTTACAAAACAAAATATATTTTACATTTTTTGCTACTGTTCATTTACTGTGAAGAGATAAAAAATTTAATCAATACCAGAACTAAAGTTTTAATTGGATCAGCATGAAAATACAAAGACAGAGAAAAGGGGGCCCTAAATCTGTGTGACCACAATGATCCCCTGAAGGTGTAAATATTACTGGCATATATTGACAAGTTCAACTTTTCCATACCATTGAAGACCCTAGACCAACATCTCAGGTCATTAAATAAAACAAAAGTTTACTCATTTACAAGCAATTTGTGTGCATAAGAAAACAAATACAGCAACAAAGATACTGATGTTTTTGTTATGCAAAATTCAAATATAGTTCTTACATAACATGCAGCTGATTTCCCATTTGGTGTATAAACCCATTTGCATTAACCTGTTAAGTATGACAGTCTTTAGAGAGAAAAAAAGAGACAATTTTTCAGTTTGATTTTATGCCAAAATATTGGGTATATTGTGGGGAAGAATACATTTTTCTTCTGAGGCTGATGTTTTACTTGATAAAGCATGCATTCAATGATGATGAGCATTTGAGTTATATTACTTGGCATTGAGACAGGTAGTTCAATTATTTTTTTCATAATTGAAAAATTCAAACCATACTGAATAGGTCGAAAAGTCTTTTTGTTTTCAGTGACAATTTTCCTTCACTTCATAAGAAGCACTCTGCATTTTTTTTTTTAAATTTGACTGATCATTACCACAAAACTAGTTGGACAGTTTTGACTATTTGTAGCATATTACTTTCTGTTACAAAACATACTGAAACAATTATAAATAAGTATCTCATTTGGTATGTTTCTGTTACAGAAGGTGTGTTTGTTTCAGTGACAAGTAATATTACAAAATCTGTGCAATATCTAAACCATTGGTTTTCTTACCATATGCAGAATATAGTTAAACTTGTTCCAGCTGTCGTCGCCTTTAGACCTTAGATGTAGACAGAAGCTCCAGAAAGGTGAACTACTAACATTAAACTAGCTTTAGTCCAGTTAGTTCATGTTTGTAGTAAAAATGTCTAAAATTTATTCATCTGGCATGCATTTAAGACATTAATTTATTAGGCGACAGTGTAAACAAGGTTGACTGTAGATGTGTGATTAGTAGTAGATGAATATAGTATAATTGTTACTCGTTTTACTGTAAAATTATAGTTTATTTATAATTATTATTTGTTTGAGTTATAATAGTCCTGTAAATTTGTCGTTTTGTTTTATTGGTTATAATTGTGCAGACATTTTAACATCAGTTCAATCTTTATGGGGTGTTTAACGGACCAAAACTTTTTCTTTCATAATCATACTAGTAATACTGCTTCACAGAAAGTAAAAGACGTATTTATAATGATGTTTGCACCAAAATGTTTTATATTGAGACAGTCATGCTTTAAAACAACTATCTGCTTTATTTGAAGAGAGTGGGTAAAAGCTAACTTTAAACCCAATAGAGATACATGGATGTAGTAAACAGTTACAGAAATAATACTGACTTTTGGACAGGTATTCATGAACATATCACAAACTTGTCATGTGCATAAAGTTTTTTTTTTCAGAATTCTGCAGTGAAGTTTCATGTGTGTCATTGGTTACAACACATCATTGAAATTCTACCCTAAAATTGGTATTATAACCTTCAAAGGCAGCTTAATACTACGCTTTTAATCAAAACCAGTGGTTAACCATATTTAAGAAAATATAATAACATGTATTTTTGTTGTTACACATTGATAGAGCTTTTACCTATCATTAATCTTAAATAACATTATCTCTGTTACTCTTAAATTTTAAGCTGTCTTACTGCCATTCTTTTTATTTGGTTCCCATTTGGTTTGGTTGATTTAGAGAGATTGTTTAATGTATTGTATATTATAAAAATAAAGAATTCTAAAAAATAGTCTTTCCTTCTGTTATTTATGTTGCTGAATATTTGCTATCCCCAAAAATATTATGGTGTAATTGTACTCAAAGATGGAAGAAAAGTAGCTTGGACCCATATAGCCCTTTGACCATAAGGCTATTTTAACTAAGATGCAGTGTTTGGGTCCGAGCTACGTTCCTCCTTTTAAAATTTATACATCTGTGTCCAGCATTAAGTTTTGAATTCATGGATGGAATTGACATATTACCATCATTCTTTCACCTTTATGTGTGTTTCAAAAACAGTTTGTCTATAAAAAAAGTGTTTTTCACTTTCAGCAAATCGAACATTTGCAAGGACTGATGATCACATGATTAGACTGGTTACTTCATGTATGAATTGTAAAATCTGGCAGCATTCTATTCAGAAGCAGGTGGCTATGGCTTTTGTCTCGCATCCATTAAGTGCAGTTCGGTGAGCCCGTATAACTAAAGTAGCATCTTTGTGGAAGTTTCAGTAAATCTTTGATGTCCATTTCTTGTCTGTGACAAAGATTTACCCCCTTTTCACCCCCTAGACGTTTCACCCCTAGTCATTTCACCTCCCATTGCTAAAATATTGATTATGTGTGCAATATGCTATTGTTCTTCCTTCATTCTTATGGTTGATTGAAGACATCAAACATCAAGAGAAACAGAAAACAAAAGCTGTCCCTCACAAGTGGCAAATGCCCCCGAACGAGGTGTCTCGCAGTCTGTGTCCTCTCCATGTACTCAATAATTGTGCCATGTAATTTTAAAATCCTTCCATGCATGACAGAGTTATCATGCCAACAGTATTCCATTACTTTTAAACACTAAGTGTGACCTTGACCTTTGAGGTAACTAGGTCAATCACATCATAGATCTCATTGGTCGCCGTGATAGACCTACTTTTTAGCAACCAATCAAATTCACTCTTTGGCTGAAACTGGCTGGAAATTGCAGCCAGGTAAATCTCTCCTATTTTGGACGCAGAAAAACAATTTTGATAGGTATAGGCATGGTGGGAGACATGCCAAGGTCTCATCCACAAATACAAGCTTATATAATTGCTCTTATGGACGGACCTTTATAAAATTTGCTTCAAATCAAATCAGACCTTTGAGGTAGAGACGTGGCTCTTGCACGCGACAGTCCGGACACGAATGTGTGCATACAGGATTCAATTACCTTCAAACTCTAAGTGTGACCTTTACCTTTCAGGTAAGGACGTGGCTTTTGCCCGCGACACGTCGTCTTGATGTGCTAGACACTTGTGCCAAGTTATTTTAAAATCCTTCAATGCATGTCAAAGTCACAGTCCGGACACGAACGTGTGCATACAGGATTCGATTACCTTCAAAGTGTGACCTTTACCTTTCAGGTAGGGACGTGGCTTTTGCCCGCGACACGTCGTCTTGATGTGCTAGACATTTGTGCCAAGTTATTTAAAATCCTTCAATGCATGTCACAGTCACAGTCCGGACACGAATGTGTGCATATATAGAGGATTCCATTACCTTCAAACTCTAAGTGTGACCTTGTCCTTTGAGCTAGGTAGGGACATGGGTCTTGCACGTGACACACTGTCTTGATGTGCTGAACATTTGTGCCAAGTTATTTAAAAAACTTTCAATGCATGACAAAGTAACAGCCCGGACACGAAAAAATGTAAGGACGGACAGACAAACAGACGTGCGATTTTAATATGCCACCCTCCGGGGGCATAAAAATATGTTAAAAGTAAAAAAATGTGATAATAAATGGGGACAGTTAAAGGAATAGACAAGAATGTGTTGAATTGGTGAAATTAATTAATGGCAATATTAATGTCATAAAATTCTTCTAAAAACTTGAGATGTAATTAAATAATTTCTATTCCTTCTTAGAAACACAACCACTATATTCAGTTAGGAAGTTAGGAGAGTTAATTATCTTATTTTCCGGAGTGGTGAAACAGCTGGTATTCATGTTGAACACAGGTAAGTGGCTTTGGGCTTAACCATCCAACACACTTGCAGTCCACTCTACTAAGGGTTCACCAATCAAACATATCTTCTAACAAGTGCTATCACTAAATAGGCTAACGAATACCCCGGAAGTGGTGTCACCGTCTGTGACCTTGGCCTTCAACGTACTTGTGCACGATACTTTATCCCCTGGGGTCACGATCGTACCTCCTCATATAGGGGACTTCTTTGATGCCACTGTTACCATATCTTAAAATAATCTCCTTAGCACTGGTGTTCCATTTTTCTAGTACATTTGTATCGGTGGATTTTCTAATAAACTCATACTTTTTTAGGACAAAACAAAAATAAAATTGATTTTTTTTCTGCCGTTTTACTGAGTTTGATTTAATTATATGCTGCTAATTTTTATAAACCTTATTACATACACCCATATTCGGACAGTGAAATAGAGTGAATACCTGAAATCAAAACAAAGATACAGTGTACATCTAGTCTGTATTATTTGATGTGAATGATCGTTTCCGAGTATTCGATTGGAAGAAAGACCGAGTACTCGAGTATCAAATTCGGTACTCGTTCCCTAGAATATATTTAGGATTCCATTATCTTTTACCTCAAAGAGTGACCTTGACCTTTAATGTTTGTTTTGTCTGAATTTTATTTCCGCTTAATTGGCGCGCCGAGCAATTTTACAATCAAAGAAAAAGAAAAGTACATATAATATATTTGCAAATAAGTGCATATAGAAAACAGTTATAAACGAAACAATTCACTTACAGACATCGAAAGTTCCCCCCGCCCCTGCCGTATGCCGAAAAAAAAACAACAAATGAGAAGTCACGCTTCTAGTGGTGTGAATATAAAATTTCATTAATTACTTCCTAAATCTTTATAAATCTTTCAAATTATGAAAGAATTAATGATAGGAAGAAGTTATACTTGTACATATTTGATATCCTTAGAAGAAAGCGAAAGCCAAGGAGAGAAACATATAACTGCGGCACATTTGCACAAGAAACACACGTATAAATATGAATTATGAATGTACATTACATTCTACTCTGTTGAATAAAAGTGATCCCAAAGTTTGCTCAAAGAAGGTACAATAGATTTCAGTACACCATGATTGAACTCATTATTATCTATATATTTCTAAAACCTCTTAACAGACCAATTATTTTACGTTTACCATCAAGTGACAAGAAAATATCAGTATAACTGTTTTACCGCACAATAATTAAAGATCGATAACCAAACACATTCTTTTACGATTTGTATACACACATTCTAAAATGATATGTTCACATGATGTATTAACAAAATAGCTTTGACATCTTTTACAAAAATTAGAAGTTCTCACTATAAAACTTGGCCATAAGATTTGAAAATCCCTTAACACATGGCAAAGTTACAGCTAGCCCGGACACTTCATTTTTTAAACGCTTAAAAATATTTATACATGTGCCAATACGAGTTTGTGCCATTTTCAAGCTTGTGTTAAAAGTTTCGACTTTCTGGGAACTGGCGATACTTTGTATGTATTTTAGAGTTTTATCATTGATACCTAGTGTTTCCGCTAGACCGTTTTTGGATGGCGCAGCGCCGTCCTGCCCTTTTGATGGCCGGCCATGCGCCATCCTGCCTCGATCAAAGGCCCTTACCACCACCGCGCCTGTTTTACTAAAAATGAAACTGCCTGCACGCCCTCAATACACGCACGTGTCCGCCGAATTAAATCGATAATCCTAAACAGTCGGCAGACGTGTGCTCCGCCTCTATATGTATGTAATTGTGCTTATTGGGTCCACCATCCTCGTTCGAGGCATAGTCGGTACGACCCGCGTGTGCTCCGCCTCTCGACAATCCTTAAAATAAAAGTGTCAACACGTCGTCTAATACACACCATGTCCGCCGAATTAAATCGATAATCCGAAACGGAGTCGGCAGATGTGTGCTCCGCCTCTCGATAATAATCAGTTTTCAGTTTTTTATTCAGCAAATCGGCAAGTACTTGCCTTTGGCCACTTAACATGTGAATAAGATGAATACGGCCAAACACCAAATAGTACAATTACAAATATGCATATATAAACATGATCAAATTAATTTGCTCTAAGAAGCAGGTAGATTTACAAGAGTTTCCGTCCTTTTTTTTCAGAGCTACATTTAAATATTTTGCTACATTTATGATTGTCTTTTTCTTTTTAGATGTTAACAATGATACAAAGATGTGCATATTAGGCCATGATGTATTTCCCAAAAAATGATTTCTTATATTAGAGTAGAATGGACAGCACAATAAAAAGTGATATTCTGATTCTATCCTATTACATGTACAAAATTTACAAATCCGTTCTTCTCTAGCAGTATCAGAAAATCAGAAAAGTGTCAACACGTCGTCTAATACACACCATGTCCGCCGAATTAAATCGATAATCCGAAACGGAGTCGGCAGATGTTTGCTCCGCCTCTCGATAATAATAGTCACGTTAGATCCGCCTACATGAACTTCTATATTGAATATTACGTGTCAATCACAGCGTCCCGCGTCCAGTGAAAACGATGCTGATCAATATGTTTGATTCGCTAGAGGCAAATTAAAATTAATCTGTTGGTCATGGTACAAAAAAGTATAGTTAGAGTGTGAAAACTTCATTTAATGACGACACTTA
Organism: Saxidomus purpurata; assembly: GCA_022818135.1. Taxonomy (NCBI): domain Eukaryota; kingdom Metazoa; phylum Mollusca; class Bivalvia; order Venerida; family Veneridae; genus Saxidomus; species Saxidomus purpurata. Next base: position 37,758,684 of record JAFMSR010000005.1, on the reverse strand, counting down.
TGAATTGTTTAGTTTACAACACGTGTTTTTCTGTTTTCCCGCTAAATTGAAAATTATCAGTATATTTTTCTTTTCATTTTTTTTTTAATCATTATTCTATAATTGCCTGTACATAATTATATGACCGACTCGTTATTTGTTTTTTTTCTTCTATAATCTTACCTTCCGTAAATGCATATAATTTAGAAGAGAAGGAAAGCATTGGTGGGTCGTTTATTGTTCAGGATATGCTTGGTTATAAGTAACACTGTTTTCTCAAGAGGTTTCCATGTTATGATTTTGAATAATTTTATTTTAAATTAAATGTTCATCGTACCGTCGGCGGATGACAATTGTTATCATCGAAACAGTGATAAAGTCGGTAAAAAGTCAAAATAAATGGCCGAAAATCGGCGATAATGGGATCGCGAAAATATGTGATAAACAGAGACAAATACACAAAACCGTTTAAAATTGGTCTAACATAACAAACTCGAAAAGGTGGGAGACATGGGTGTATCATAATCTACATGTATACATGCAGTATTATTAAAAAATACTTCTCTAGAAAAAAAAAAAAAAAAAAAAAAACTCAAAGGAGGTGAGGGGAAGAGGCCAATCTGATTTACATTTTGTTTTGAGGCCCTCTCCTCAGGATCTAGAAATTCCTAAGCCCAATGGAAATAAATTAAGCCAGATTATGTCATATAAACAAGGCTTTAATTACATGCAGTTACAAGTGTAAAGAAAGAACAATATATATACATGACAAAGTGATCGCGCCCTTATGTACATGAGAAAACAAAAGTGCCCTTTTTAAACACAGCCGCGCGTCAGATGTGCCCTTTTCAGACAAAAACGCCATGCCCCTTTCTGATCCTGCAGGAAACACTAGATACCAGATAATCCATATGACCAACGCCCCCCACAAGGATTTAGTTATTGTAGGTTTCGGGGGATGGTGCAAGATACAGAACATGTCCCGTTCCAGCATCCTCATACAGCAGTGGTTTGCCAACCTTTCAGAAAAACTTAAACGAAATTATGAAATGAATGCTTTGGATGACGAGAATGCGTTCCAGAGACACCCCAGGTTCTTTAACATGCCCGGTGTACAGCATCGATACATGGGACCTCGGTTTTTAGGTCTCGTCCGAAAGACCATTAGCTGTGTTAGTGGAGGAGTGGGGTAACGAACTTGCGATCCCTACAGCGCGTTACAACTGGACCTCTGATCCGCTCCATACATCTTTTCGGTATGTAACCTTGTGGAATTTAACAATTCACTTTCCGTCATTTACCCAAGCGTCTACTTGACAAGAACAAGCGTTGTTTAACCATGATCGAACGTTAAGAAATATTTTCGTCTCCAACACGTTTGTCTCGCCTTATTTTCGAGATTTTTCTCTTTCCATAAATTGTTATAATAGCCAAATTAAAACGCCTTCTAGTAAGGACACTAAAAGGTACATTCTTACTCTAAAACTTAAATATCATTAGTTTCCGCGACGTATAACTTTTATGGTGTTAGGCCCAGTATTCGTGGTAGGTCCAGAATTCGTGGTATTTAGACAGTTTTTTCTGTCCCCATTGCTAACATTAAATAAAACCACTGAAGTAAAACCAAACTATAAATATGTTCCAGTTGATGTTTTCCGTTGATGTCCGTAACAAAAATTTGGTGTTCTTATACCTTAAGTGTTGCTTCAGGTACTCCCAAAGCGAGTCTGAACATTTTAATTATTATTGAAATGATTGCGTTTTTAAAAATGTTACTGGAAGAATAGTTAACTGTTTGTTTATATATAAACAACTGGTATTGATTCATAAGATATAAAAATATAATTTGAAACGAGATTCTGAAATATCATGCGGGACACTTCTGTTGCAATGTAACTTTCTGGTCGACCCACAAATTCTGGTGCACATATTCCTGTGACATCAAAGGTTATCACACTTTATATTTTGGAAGCTGTGTAAACAATTTGACAATCAGCATAAATAAAGAAAGTCGTATGTTAAAATTTGTGAGATGTTCTTGTTTATATTTTGACCTTGGTTATTTCTTTGTTTAAATTATTGTACTCCGTAGTGTTATAAAGGGTTCTAATCACCACAAAAACTGGGCCAACCAGCATACTACATGTTCTAAATCTGTTTAAAATAACCATCTACCCAGTGTATGATTCGAACCCAAGACCTTCTGCCTGCAAAACAGACACTCTAACAAGAGCTGGTCTCTTTTACTTTGAAAAGCGATTCATTAACTTAAATAACATTAAGATTGTTTAAATCAGGACCCCCATGTCAAATTGACCCTGCCCAGATGGTCACTTGTCTTACAGAAAAATATCCTACTTGATTTAAGAAATCTTTGAAAACTAAATTGAAACAGTAAGGTAAAGTGATACATAGAATGACCTGTCAGAAGTTTATGGCATTGAAATAGAGGGGTAGAATTTAATTTTGTTTATACATTGGACAAAAGTGTAGGGCAAAATTCTTAGTAGACATTAAATTTGATGTTTTTGGCTCATGTGAGAGGGAAGTGCTCAAAGATGAGCTATTGTGATGGCCAGATGCCTGTCATCTGTCTGTTGTCCATCGTCCAGTCAGGGGTGTTACTTGTTTAAGTTATTTTGAATAATTTCTACACGTTATATTTATCTTTTACTCATCACTCACTAAAATAACTTATTTATTTAATTAGTTATTTTTCAGTCAGAATAACTCATTCAAGTTATTTTCGTTCAAATAGTACAAAGATTTAACATCATTTTTCCACAAGAATACAAATTTTCTGGGGAGTTAGGCCTTATACAATTTTGTTCTATTTCTTTGATCATTGAACTTTAAGATCAGGAAATAAAATCTGTTACGCCACAACAAAACCTTCTTATGCAAGGGCTTTGAAGTAGGACATTCTTCAGGTCATCTCTAAGACAATTTTGGCAATTAATCCATTATGTCTATTTGAAAAGTCATTACTATCAGCTATAAAGAAAGAACCTGCATTTCTTTCTCTTATCTAAAGGTATTTGCAGAGGTAATCTGCTAGTAATAAGGAAATAAATTCAAGAAAAACTGAAATGTTGAAATGTAACCTGTATACTATAAGTTATTTTCATTTCAGAAATTCCCATTATTTTTGTCACCTCAACTTTCAAGGTAGTTAATTGTTTCAGCAAAGCGAAGTAATTTTATTAACAAAATGTTTCAAATGTCACTTACTGAAGTTATTTCAAAATAACTTAAACAAGTTACACCCCTGACTGTCGTCTGTCTGTCTTGTCACACTTACCTTGTGAACACTCTAGAGGCTAAATTTTTAGTCCAATCATCATGAGACTTTATCAGAATCTTTGTATCGATGATCTTAAGGTCAAGGTAGAAATTGGGTCATGTTGGTCATAAACTTGGTCACCAGGTCAAATCAAAGAAAAACCTTGTGGACATTCTATAGGCTATATTTTCAGTTTGATAATTTTGAACTTTTGTCAGAATGTCAGTCTTGAGGAAACATGACTTGATGCCTAATCTTTAAAAAATTAATGTTGCATTATAAATCGGGAAGTTATTACATACATTTCAACCAATCATCCATTCTTTAGAGATGTTGGTGGGTTCTTTCGTGGCCCCAAAACTAGTCAACTCGTTCAGAAAAAACCGGAACACTCCTGAAGCTAAATCCTAAAATGGTCAGGGGGGGGCCCCCCCCGCATAGGAGAAACCTTGAAACATTGAAGCCTTTGACAGTCCTCTTAAAATGGTCAAATTTGTTGAAAAGCTGACAAGATTGAATCAAGGGGTTAAAAATTAAGTCACAATGTCAAAGTATGTTGTTTTACCATATTTTTGTTTTAGGCTACAGTTTTACACTGTTTTAATGACTGTTGCTTTAACATTCATTTGAGACTTAGTAATTATTTGTTTTCAATAAATGCATAAATCATACATTATCATACTTTCCAAACTAGGTTTCGAAGCGTAAAGAAAATTCAGTTGGCTGACATAGAGTGGCCTCGTTTTGAAAATGACAGAGATCAGGTTTTTTCACGTTTTTGTGTGTTTAACATTCATTTGAGACTTAATTGGGGGGGGGGGGGGGGGTCACCACGGGATAGAGTTATATGCAGATTAAATATATTTATTTAAATTAAATAGATACAATGTATTTATGATCAAAGCCACAGGACAAATATTATGTATTTTTACTTTTATCTTTTTTTGTGCGACAAAGACAAGGGTCCTCCAAAGAAAGCTCGTCAGTTTGACTTTATGGCAATGTTTGAAGAAGCTAAGAAAACTGCTGTAGAAAGGACAGCCACCACCAAAAAAGGTAACAAGCCATTCATGTAGTTTTAATCTGTTGAAAAGAAGAACAATAAAGCTGATAGATGGACAAGTTTAGTTTTGAATATCAGTGTTTCGACTCATAAGCTGTTGAAGCATGTATCTTAGTATTGTTTTCAGTTTCACTTATTTAGAAGCATGAGGTATCCTGCTATAATCCCTTTACACATTTAGGATTTTTTTCATGTGTAAGGTACTCTGACTTGCATAGGTCTAAATCAGTTTGTGCCTCAGTTAAAATATCTAAACTGGATCAGTGCTATTGGCTATATCGCCTGCAGAATTTGAGTAACATTGTGGCAGTCATATCTGAAAGCATTGATAATACAAGCTGATTGAATTTATAATGACTGCAAAGGCATAGATGTTGTGTTTTACAAAGCAAGGCTCATTTAATATTGTGTATAGATGAAGAAGCTGAAGCAACAGTGGAAAGAATCAACCAACAGAATAAACAAGTGCTTAAAGGGAAGACTGACAAAGTGGGGAAAGATGACAATAGCTCAAGTAGCGGAAGTGACTCTGACAGTGAGGCCTCATCAGGTAAACCCTGTGTCTGCTATTTATAGTAATTCAGGCTAGATTGCATAGTTCTATTTTCAGTTACCCCCTAAAGGCATCAGAATGTGCTGCCATCAGAATGTGCTGCCATCAGAATGTGCTGCCAGAAACATACTTATAGGAAGTACTGTATGATAGAATTTTTATATACTCAAAGAGATGTTTTATGTTATGGCAGTGGTCGTCCATATGTTGGCAATTTCTGTCCGAAGCTATATCTACCACATTGGTAATGCAACTCCACTCAAACTTTGTGGAAATGTTTACTAGAAAGAGTTGATGCCCCTTGGGTTTCAGTTGAATTGCTTAAGACAAACAGGATTATGACCTGTTGAAAATTGAATGCAAAATTGCCATGGCCAGGTACAACATTTTCAAGTTTGTACGCCTCATTGTTTTCCAGTGTTTATTTGAAAATAACAGTTACATGATCTGTTTATAGATTCCGATGATGATATGATAGGTCCACCTATGCCTCCATCAATTAAGAGCAATCAAAAGGATGATGAAAATGATGATGATGACATGATTGGACCTCCCTTACCACCAGGTTTGAAGAGTTTAGACAAAAGGGAGATAATCAAGGCTGGGAAGTCAGCTGATGATTCTGATGATGATGAAGGTGGAGAAAGTGATGAGGATGATGTAAGGACATTGATAAAGTAATAAGCAATTTATGCAAATTTATTTTTGAAGACTATTTAATGCACTTACAGCAATGAAAACAGTGTGAAAGTGGAAAGAGATGACAATGAAGAGATACACATTTTTAGCTCACCTGGCACAAAGTGCCAGAGTGAGCTATTAGGATCGCATTTCGTCCGGCGTCAGTCCCTTATAATTTTCCTTCAAACGACATCTTCGCTGAAACCAATTGGCCAATGATGATATAACTTGGCAGGAATGTTCCTTGCATGAAGCCCTTTCATAGTTGTTCAAATAATTCCATTCCATGCAAAACTCTGGTTTCTATGACAACAGAAAGGAAAAACTTTAACAATCTACTTCTCAAGAACAGGAAGGCATAGAGCTTAGATAATTGGCATGTGGCATTACCTAGTTGACCTCTACCAAGATTGTTCAAATTATGACCCCCGGGTCAAAATTGACTCTGCCCGAGGGGGTCACTTGTTTTTCCATAGGCTTATATAGGAAAAACTTAAAAAATCTTCTTCTGTGAAACTACAAGGCCTAGAGTGTACATATTTAGCATGTGGCATTACCTGGTGACCCTCTACCAAGATTGTTCAAATCATGACCCCTGGGTTAAAATTGATCCTGCCTGGGGGTCTCTTGATTTAACATAGGCTTATATAGAGGAAAATCATGAGCCAAAGGTCAAAATTGACCCTTTCTGCTATTGATGATCTTCTATTATATCCAATGGTAGCCAGGTGAGCGATATAGGGCCAGCTTGACCATCTTGGCCCTCTTGTTTAAATAGTCTTTAGTAATGAAAAACGTAATGCTTGTATGTTGTAACAGTAATAGACATTGTATATTCATATTTCATATAAAAGCAGTAAACAGACACTTCAAATTATTAATTCTAGCAATTTGAAGAATGAGGCATGTGAGATTTTGAAGTCATTGTTGTAAGAGAATAAAGTTTTATGCTGATGAGTTTTTGTATTCATTTTTTTTTCAGTCTCCTTTGAAGAAAATCCCTTCTAGCTTGCAAATCACACTTGATCATGGGAAAAAAACGGTGAGTAAATTAACTTATTTAAACACAATCTGCAAATGTCGCTGCGCTGCACAGATTTATCTAGGTGTTAATATTGATGATTTCTTTAAATTTGAAATACAGTAAAACTTCGGTAACTCGAGGTCGCGAGGGGACGAGTAAAATGCTCGAGTTATCCGAGGTCTCGAGTTATCCGAATTATAGAAAGTTTACAAGTTTTTCTACTGTGACGTATCTTATAAACAAAGTGTATTTGAGGACCTTCGTGTTGTATTCATTTATTTCCATTCTGTATCTATTCGATTAAATCCCGTCTGTTTGTTTACATACATGTATATCAGTGCAATTACTAAAAGACAACTGATTAATGATGAAGGCGGAGTAACGTAATGTTATTTCGCCCAGTGTATTTACTGGTCACTCTGGGTTTTTTTAAACTGTATTCCTTTAAATCCAGACGACTTGTACGCTAGACAATACCGGTCTAAGCATATTCTTATTTTGCAAATGACTTATAAGCGAATAGTGATTAGTCACTCACACTAGTTGTCGTTTAGGTACAGTACTGGTATTAGTTATAACACATCACTCGTGGCATTTCCAAAAATATTCTGACATGACAATTCGAAATAGAATATGAAGTTTGGATTTTCTGTCATGCTTTATCATCAATATTTTACTCAGACTCATAATTTTCATCTCGTCATTAAATTTTAAAAAAAACAAACTCGCAAACATACTTTTCGTTAGTTTCTTCTTATTCAATCAAAGCGATCGGCGGCTGTAATTACATAAATATATTGAAGACCATTAAAATGTGCGAATAACATTTTATACAGTTTGGCCACTGCACTGCCGATTAATCGATAATAAACAAACAATCAATTAACAATAGAAGTTTTTCAGCTGACGTGTCAAAATAATGATGCGCCCAAGCAGAGGTGAGAAAAAAATCTGATAATCAGTGACCTCGAGTTATCCATGGTAATTTAGTAAGAATTTTACCTGGTGGGACCACAGGTATTCCTCGAGTTATCCCAGGTTTTCGAGTTATTGATGCTCGAGTTATCCGTGGTAATTTCTAGTTAATAATATAGGAAAAATGGCCGGGACCGACAGGAGTCCTCGAGTTATCCGGGGTTCTCGAGTTATCGATGCTCGAGTTAACGAAGTTTTACTGTAGGTAGACATCACAAATATAAATAAGTATTCCCATTCAACAGAAGTGTTTTTTTAGCTAAAAGAAAAAGAACAATAGAAAATGATAGAACAGTATCACATGGCATAATGAAAGACTATGATCTCTTATGTGTTGTGTCATCTATTGTAGCAGTATGTTTCTTTCACAGGTTTCAGCCCTGGCGCTTGACCCTTCAGGGGCCCGCTTGGTGACAGGTGGTTACGACTATGATTTAAAACTGTTCGACTTTGCTGGTATGGATTCTACATTGAAACCATTCAGAACATTGAGGCCTTGTGAATGGTATGTCTATGTTTTGAGGAAGCTTCTGTTTAAATGATTGAGTTTTTAATGTCAAATGTTTGTAATGCAAATGGTACCAGTTGTTTGTTTTGTTCAGGCATCTCCATATTTGTAGTCCTGGAACTGCTGCAACTTGCTGTGAAATCTGCTTCTTTGATATATCTATTATTATAGGTTTTATTTGGACTGTAAGATTTTCTGAAAACTATTGTTTCCATTTCACGTTTCTGAAATCTAGCAAAACACTGAGACTTCAGTTTGAGGGCATTAAGAGACTGTGACAACATAAAAAATCACCTTTGCCAAGTACATGAATTTGGTGTTTTAATTATGATACTGCCATTTAATTTAACTTTTTCTCCCAAACACAGTCATCCAATTAAGCAGCTACAGTATAGTAGTACAGGAGATATGATACTGGTTGTGGCAGGAAACTCACAGGCCAAGGTGTTGGATAGAGATGGTTATGAGAAGTTTGAGTGCAGGAAGGGTGACCAATATCTCGCTGACATGGCTCAAACTAAGGTAATTTTTGTGTATCTAGCATGCAACCGCTAAAGCTTCTGTGTTTATAACACATAGAAAGAAATGTTAATTTAAGATACAGAGGGCTTTGAAAATTATTCTTTTTTTGTTATATTTGAATAACAATGCAAAATACATTTTCTGATATTGATGAAACTTTTCAATGCAGCAATTTAAAACACTGCATAGATTTCTTTTTCTTTGACATGTACCGGGAGTCATTAAGTTTCAAAACGGTTAAATTTTAGCTTTTTATTACAATTTAATTATTGCAGGGCCATGCTGCTATGTTAAATTCTGGGTGTTTTAATCCTAAAGTGAAAGCTGAATTCATGACCTGCGCAAATGATGGGTAAGTTGCATGCCCAACCTACAGATAGGTGAAATTTTATTCTCTGCCTATAGTATAATTTGACAGAGTTTTAGAAAACAATATGAAAATTGTATGGACTTGCCAGGTATCTATATTAAGTATGTTTCACACTGTTGCATTGAGATTGCTTATTCATGGGCCAAATAATTTAAAATGGGATTTGTTTTTGTTCCATATGAAAAGTTACCATTTGTTAAAGTGGCTGACTGGCTGTCCATGAAATGCTGTCATTATATCCTTGTATTCAAGGGGTAGGCAACAACAAAGAACATGACATGTTGAAATGAACAGTGCAGCTGATACCTGTCCATTAATTATTGAGAGGCTAGTTAGTATAAGGGTGGAGGAGGGTCAGATTTCTTGGATTTCAGTGGACTGAATGGCATTTAATAGAAACTCAATATGATTTCTTGAACATTTCCATTTGGCACAAGTGTTGGCCATGACTCTAGAATGCAGAAATTAATGGTATTCATTATTCCTTTACTTACAAGAAATAACATCTTATTCTTAATCAATTTGATTATAAGGAATAACTGAAAGAGTATTCTGTAATAAGAATAACAGCATAGCTTCTTGTCTCTTACTTTACAGTGAATTATATTTGTTGGATTAGGAAAAAGGCTTCCTTAGCTTTTTAGCTCACCTGGCTATGCCAGGGTGAGCTTTTCTGATCAATGATTGTCCGTCGTCCGTCAACATTTTGATTCAAATGACATCTCCTCTGAAACCTCTAGGCCAATGTTGATAAAACTATGCAGGAATGTTCCTTGCATGAAGCTCTACCAAAATTGTTCAAAGAATTCCATTCCATGCAGAACTCTGGTTGCTATGGCAACAAATAGGAAAAACTTTAAAAATCTTCTTCTCTGAAACCACAAGGCCTAGAGCTTAGATATTTGGCATGTAGAATTGGCTAGTGGACCTCTACCAAGATTGTTCAAATTATGACCCCCGGGTCAAAATTGACCCCGTGCGGGTGGGCACTTAGTTTTTGCATAGGCATATATAGGAAAAACTTTAAAAATCTTCTTCTCTGAAACCACAAGGCCTAGAGCTAAGATATTTGGCATGTAGCATTGTCTAGTGGACCTCTACCAAGATTGTTCAAATTATGAGCCCCGGGTCAAAATTGACCCCGCGGGGGTGGTCACTTAGTTTTGCATAGGAATATATAGGAAAAACTTTAAAAATCTTCTTCTCTGAAACCACAAGGCCTAGAGCTTAGATATTTGGTGTGTAGCATTGGCTAGTGGACCTCTACCAAGATTGTTCAAATTATGAGCCCCGGATCAAAATTGACCCCGCACTGGGGGTCACTTAGTTTTACATAGGCTTATGTAGGAAAAACTTTAAAAATCTTCTTCTCTGAAACCACAAGGTCTAGAGCTTAGATATTTGGCAGGTAGCATTGGCTAGTGGACCTCTACCAAGATTGTTCAAATTATGACCCCTGGGTCAAAATTGACCCCGCACCAGGGGTCACTTAGTTTTACATAGGCTTATATAGGGAAAACTTTAAAAATCTTTTTCTCTGAAACCACAAGGCCTAGAGCTTAGATATTTGGCATGTAGCATTGCCTAGTAGACCTCTTCAAAGTTTGTTCAAATTATGCCCCTTGGGTCAAAATTGACCTTGCCCAGGGGGCGGGGGTCATTTTTTTTACAAAGGCGTATATAGGAAAACTTATTTGGTATATAACATTATCTAGTGATCTTCCACCAGGAAAGTGGACTTGTACCAAGGTGAGCGATATAGGGTCATCTTGGCCCTCTTGTTTAATAACTCTTGAACATTTATTCCAGATATTATCAATGCGGTAGACAGGAAGTGAGTTTTTCATTTTTGCCAGGTGAACTGAGGCACATGCATTCAATGTCTTTTCCTAAGGTTACATCTCATGCTCAGGCTGTGATTTGAACCATAGACTTACTATGTCGGAGGCAAGCACTCTATCAACTGAGCTATCAAGGCCAGTGAGTTGTTTTCTCTTGTTTAATGAATAATGAATATGACAAAGTTCATCAAAGATATGCATATTGATTTAATATTTTGTAGAACTGTCAGGCTTTGGGATGTTAATGATGAGGGTAAAAAGCAGCGTCATGTGATCAAACCTCGATCACAACAAGGCCGCCGTGTAATACCAACAGCTTGTACATACAGTAATGATGGAAGATGGATTGTTGCGGCATGTCAAGATGGCTCTATACAGATTTGGGATCACAACAGACCTTTTGTAAGTCTGGTATTTACGTGATAACTAATATATGTGGTACTATGTGAAGTAAAGCAGTTTAAGTCAGACAAAAATTCAGGATTGCTTTTTATGATCATTGCTGTGGAAAATGAAGTTTGAGGATGTGATTTGTTGTGTTGTGAAGGTAGTTTGCACTTGGTTATGAGGTTGACCTTTGGCATGTTCAGTGTTTATACAATGTTTGAAATAAGTCAGTGAGTCCAAGAATGGAAATTCATATTATAAGATAAATACAGGAAGGCAGTTTAGAGTGACTCAGCCTATCTATAAACAGTATTTTCATGAGAGAAACTTTGAGTTTTGCAAGAAGGATGTAAACTGAGGCAAACTGGTGTGTCTTTTTAGCTCACCTGGCTATGCCAGTATGAGCTTTTCTGATTGATGATTGTCCGTCGTCCGTCAACATTTTGATTCAAATGACATCTCCTCTGAAATCACTAGGCCAATGTTGATAAAACAATGCAGGAATGTTCCTTGCATGAAGCTCTACCAAATTTGTTCAAAGAATTCCATTTTATGCAGAACTCTGGTTGCTATGGCAAAAAATAGGAAAAACTTTAAAAATCTTCTTCTCTGAAACCACAAGGCCTAGAGCTTAGATATTTGGCATGTAGCATTGGCTAGTGGACCTCTACCAAGATTGTTCAAATTATGACCCCTGGATCAAAATTGACCCCGTACGGGGGTCACTTAGTTTTACATAGGCTTATATTGGAAAAACTTTAAAAATCTTCTTCTCTGAAACCACAAGGCCTAGAGCTTAGATATTTGGCATTTAGCATTAGCTAGTAGACCTCTACCAAGATTGTTCCAATTATGACCCCTGGATCAAAATTGACCCCGCACGGGGGTCACTTAGTTTTGCATAGGCTAATATAGGAAAAACTTTGAAAATCTTCTTCTCTGAAACCACAAGACCTAGAGCTTAAATATTTGGCATGTAGCATTGCCAAGTAGACCTCTTCAAAGTTCGTTCAAATTATGCCCCTGGGGTCAAAATTGACCTTGCCCTGGGGGGTGGGGGTCACTTGTTTTACAAAGACGTATATAGGAAAACCTATTTGGTATACAACATTATCTAGTGATCTTCCACCAGGCAAGTGGACTTGTACCAAGGTGAGAGATTTAGGGCCATCTTGGCCCTCTTGTTGTTTTTAGAAAAAAATCTCTATTGCCAGTCAAGTGACAGTGTCAAAAATAAAGTTCATATAATGCATTATAGTTCATGTTAGGCCATACATAATTTTTGGAATATTTTCCTATTGTTTAAATTCTCATTATCAGTTTCAAATTGGATGTTTCAGTTACTCGTAGCACGTATACAATGTATTACAAAGAAAAATGTTTGATCAGTAAAATTGACAGTTATTTGTACAAAAAAATTCTAACAGTGCTTTTCAAGGTTGAAAGTGCTTGTTATAAATATAGTGCAATACATTTTTTAAATGATACTGCAAAAAGAATTGCTTTCTGCAAATACTTTTTTGTAAAGAAACTACATTAATGAGAAATAGAGGCATATGTCAGCATTGTTTTCAAGTGAATTACTCTTTCAGTAAATTTATTATTCGATCCAAGCAAATTCAAAGTGAAAATGGGATTTTAAACTTAATGTTGTATACATTGATTTTTTTACTTCATTATTTTCACTGTATGGCTTATACTGGAGTTATTTCTGCAGGTAAACATTGCAAAACAATTACGGACTGCTCACATGAATGGTAGTGACACATCATCACTGTGTTTCTCATACGATGACAGGGTGCTTGCTTCAAGGGGAGGTAATATCCTATACATTTCATTCAGCCCGTAACTACTGTTTAAATGACTAGTTTATCAGGTAACATGTCATGAGACATAGAACAACAAGCTGTATTTACTACGGTAACCTACCTTTTGTTGAAGTACATTCAGATATTTTGGCTGTATTATGCACTTGACATTGAACAGGAAATACATGTATTTATTGTTCTGATTGCCTGTCTCAGTTACTGCCTTCTTGATTTCTTTTTAGAGTGTGATAGGCACTAAGAAAGTAGATAAGTACTTTCATATAGATCGTAAAAATGAACCAATTAAACATGAATTGACAAGATTTTGTTTCAAGATTGAGGAGCATTTGCTCTGTTTAATTAATATGGTTGTCTGAATACTCATATCAGTCCGTTACCATGTTATAAATGTCTTCGAGTATTAATGGTGCAAGTTTGAATGTTCACATTAGTTTTAACACAAAAGACCTTGATCTGTCAGCTTTCGTATGTGGATTATTAGTTTATATCAATTATATGAAACTTTGATTATCTGATAGCAGTATATACTTTATAGGACCATATACCATATACATTACTAAAACAGCTGTGAATTTTGTTACTCAGGTGATGATACAGTGAAACTGTGGGACATCAGAAACTTCAAAGAGCCTCTTAAAGTGAAAACAGACCTTCCAAACTTCTTTCCAGTGTAAGTTTTGGTATACATTATCTTCTGAAATAAAAGTCACTGAAATACAAAAAGTTTATTTTTGTGGGATTCCCTTGTCTTGTAAAGTTTCTAATTCTTATGTGAAACTGAATGAACTCAATCGGCCTATCAGGACAACTTCTAAATAAAACAGATCAAGTACTTATGATTGATATAATACATATTGTATTGTATTGTCAATTTTAAATGAGAAAGAGATAGAAGTGAAAATGTTGACTCTGTGGTTAATGTTGTCTATTATATTTCAACAGTGAGAGGTTCATTCAATATTTAAATGAAAATAAAATGTTTCTTTTCAGGACAGATATTTTGTTTAGTCCAGATGATAAGTTAGTGGTGACAGGTGTCTCGGTCAAGAAGAATGAGGGAAAAGGGAAGCTACTCTTCCTGGACAGAGAATCTCTGGAGACAATGACACAACTAGAAGTCTCAGATTCAGTATGACCTCTAGATATTTTCCAATTCTATCTTAATTCCAAGACTTAAATATCTTATTGTTTTCTGAATACAGGAGTACCACATGTTATTCATCATTTGATTGCTCTGGAATGAATACGTTAATTTAAATATGCTGAGGTGCACTTTTCATGTGGAACAATAATTATTGTTGTATGTAGTATGCTTGTTAAGCATTAATTGTGTAATTCCTCAGTGTTCATTCACAGGCTCTGTGCACAACAGCACATTCATATAAACCAGATGACAATTTTTGAACGATGAGCATTAATTGTACAAACTAATTTTAAGTTAAATAGCTGAATGTATTAATATCTTTTTTGTAGAGTGTAGTAAGATGTATATGGCATCCTAGACTTAACCAGTTTGTCGTTGGGTGTGGTGATGGGAAGGCTAGCTTGTACTATGATGAACAGAAAAGTCACAGGTATTCTTTCACTAATCAAAGAACTCAGTCTGATATCATTTAATATTTCCTTTAAGGCCAGTCTCCTCAACTGTGGCTCTTCATTAATTAAATTTAAAATTAACATCACTTTTAGCCAGGGAGTTTAGAAGAGTCCGAAATAAAATATATATTAACTGGAAACTTGGATTCGCATACACTATCTTTTGTCTGCAGTGACTTAAGCCATTTTATTGACAAGAAAAACGCCTCTAGTAGAGTTACATATCCTTCATATGACCTGTAATAGAACTACATGCTCCTCTGTTTATCTGGAATAACGTGACCTGCTAATGACTTAGAACTATAGTTAGATTTTATGCATTGAACTGTGATTGCACTTTTATATTTATATATTCTATTAGAGGTCATAGTTCATGGGTCAAAACCCTGCTATACAATTAGAACTGTATGTCCATCATGTGACCAGGTACCTATCAGCACTTGAATCAATTCATATATAGGCCTTTTCATTCAACTGCAAACAATACAGCAAAGAAGTTGTCATATGACGTAGAAAATTGCTGAAAATCTTATTAATGTATACCTGGTGCATATATATAATGATAGAGCTCAGATTAAAGTTTTACCTCAGAGATAGCGAAGACCATAGTTTTCAGGTTTTAAATGACAAAGAAGTATATATATTTTTACAGAGGAGCAAAGCTTTGTGTAGCCAAGAAACCATCAAAAGTTAAACAGATGGAAATTGTAGCTCACAGACAAATCATTACACGTAAGTAAAGCAGTCCATTAGAGTGACACATTTGTATATTAAAGCAGCTGTGTCTTAGATGGTGTGAAAATATTTAGGACACTTTTATTCATCCATACATACTTAAGTTTGGAGTAAACTGTTTATGTTTATGTACCAGTATTTTCAGGGGGGTTATGTTCAATTCAGAATAATAAATCTGTACACAAATTTTGCTTGCATATGAGGTTAGTAGTTCAGATGTGTGTAATTAGATAACTAGCCCTGTCATTCTTAGTGGGTTTGTTATCTAACTACACATCTGAATTCTTAACTCTTGAATTAATACACTTTACTGTCAGTACAAGTTAAGTTTTTCTTAAATTCTTAATTATACAGCCTTTATTTATCTTTTTTTTTTTTTTTTTTTTTTTTTTTTTTTTTTTTTTTTTTTTTTTTTTTTTTTTTTTTTTTTTTTTTTTTTTTTTTTTTTTTTTTTTTTTTTTTTTTTTTTTTTTTTTTTTTTTTTTTTTTTTTTTTTTTTTTTTTTTTTTTTTTTTTTTTTTTTTTTTTTTTTTTTTTTTTTTTTTTTTTTTTTTTTTTTTTTTTTTTTTTTTTTTTTTTTTTTTTTTTTTTTTTTTTTTTTTTTTTTTTTTTTTTTTTTTTTTTTTTTTTTTTTTTTTTTAATAATATTTTTTTTTTTTTTTTTTTTTTTTTTTTTTTTTTTTTTTTTTTTTTTTTTTTTTTTTTTTTTTTTTTTTTTTTTTTTTTTTTTTTTTTTTTTTTTTTTTTTTTTTTTTTTTTTTTTTTTTTTTTTTTTTTTTTTTTTTTTTTAATATTTATTTTTTTTTTTTTTTTTTTTTTTTTTTTTTTTTTTTTTTTTTTTTTTTTTTTTTTTTTTTTTTTTTTTTTTTTTTTTTTTTTTTTTTTTTTTTTTTTTTTTTTTTTTTTTTTTTTTTTTTTTTTTTTTTTTTTTTTTTTTATTTTTTTTTTTTTTTTTTTTTTTTTTTTTTTTTTTTTTTTTTTTTTTTTTTTTTTTTTTTTTTTTTTTTTTTTTTTTTTTTTTTTTTTTTTTTTTTTTTTTTTTTTTTTTTTTTTTTTTTTTTTTTTTTTTTTTTTTTTTTTTTTTTTTTTTTTTAAAAAAAATTTTTTTTTTTTTTTTTTTTTTTTTTTTTTTTTTTTTTTTTTTTTTTTTTTTTTTTTTTTTTTTTTTTTTTTTTTTTTTTTTTTTTTTTTTTTTTTTTTTTTTTTTTTTTTTTTTTTTTTTTTTTTTTTTTTTAAATTTTTTTTTTTTTTTTTTTTTTTTTTTTTTTTTTTTTTTTTTTTTTTTTTTTTTTTTTTTTTTTTTTTTTTTTTTTTTTTTTTTTTTTTTTTTTTTTTTTTTTTTTTTTTTTTTTTTTTTTTTTTTTTTTTTTTTTTATAAAAATTATTTTTTTTTTTTTTTTTTTTTTTTTTTTTTTTTTTTTTTTTTTTTTTTTTTTTTTTTTTTTTTTTTTTTTTTTTTTTTTTTATTTTTTTTTTTTTTTTTTTTTTTTTTTTTTTTTTTTTTTTTTTTTTTTTTTTTTTTTTTTTTTTTTTTTTTTTTTTTTTTTTTTTTTTTTTTTTTTTTTTTTTTTTTTTTTTTTTTTTTTTTTTTTTTTTTTTTTTTTTTTTTTTTTATTTTTTTTTTTTTTTTTTTTTTTTTTTTTTTTTTTTTTTTTTTTTTTTTTTTTTTTTTTTTTTTTTTTTTTTTTTTTTTTTTTTTTTTTTTTTTTTTTTTTTTTTTTTTTTTTTTTTTTTTTTTTTTTTTTTTTTTTTTTTTTTTTTTTTTTTTTTTTTTTTTTTTTTTTTTTTTTTTTTTTTTTTTTTTTTTTTTTTTTTTTTTTTTTTTTTTTTATTTTTTTTTTTTTTTTTTTTTTTTTTTTCCTCAAAAAATATTTATAAAAAATTCTTCTTATTTTTTTTTTTTGGGGGGGATTAACCATGTGTAACATGTCTTTTCTATTTGATATGACAATGGTTTACCTTATATCCTATGAAAGAGTATGAAACTTATTCATGAATGCTGATCAGCTATTCATGAATTGCAAATAAAAAGCTTCGTTGAATACCACTAGAATTAATACTTCATCAGTAAATTTATTTTCAGTATATTTTGTCAAATTTGAAAGTCGCTTTAATATTACGATATAACTTCAGCATATGCCCTGCCAATGTTCAGACAGCAAAGGGAGTCTAGTACAAAGAAACAAGAAGAGAGAGCTCGTAGAGATCCCACAAAATCTCACAGACCCGATCTTCCAATATATGGACCAGGTATATGATTATGAAATTTATTGAAATGATTTTGCGACTTCTATTATGAATGGTCGACTCATGACAGACTTTCACTTAATTTGAGCCAAAGGGCTTATGAAATCTGTTGTGATATGGAGCTCCATATTACTAATATTTACTTTTAATACCATGTTAAAATGGGTACATCTATGTTTGATTATTGCATAATATGCCCATGTCTGACACTAGAAAATGTAAGAACATAGTCTGTTTTTAGAGATATAGTAAAAAAAAAACTCCACCCAACTTCAGCCATAGTGTTTGTCAGTTGTCCAGTTGAAATTGAGTGAACTTTGACCTTGACTGGTCTACATGTGGATGTAAATTGTGTTCTTACAGGATCGGGCGGTAGACTGGCCAATAAAGGAGGGACACTATCCCAGTATGTAGCACAGACTCTGGTTATACAGAAAGAGGACCCGTATGAAGACAATCCTAGAGAAGCCATTCTCAGACATGCTAAAGTTGCGGCAGAAAGTCCGCTGTATGTTGCTCCAGCATACAAAAAGTAAGTTAGTTTAATTTGTAACTGAAAAATTCTTAAACAGAACTTAACATGTCTGGGAGTATATGCATAATGTAAATGCACCCTTTTATTACTATGTATATTTTGAGGCAAGAAAAACTTAAATAAAGGACATTGATTAATTGGATAGGCATAATACAATTTAAAGACAAATTGCCTTAAAAGAAACATCAAAGACTTTTTGCTATGCAATTTTTCATAAGGGTTTGAATTGAAAGTAGACGGGGACATTTCAAAATCAAGTACATTCCTGAAAAAAAAACACTTTACAACCTTCATCATAGGTTTTGGTTTTGTATGATTGCAACATATTAGTTACCAGAAAAATTAAGGTTTAAATGCTAGATTCAGCATTGTCATGTATAAGTTATGTTTTCACTGATATTTTGTAACATAACTGACAGCTTCACTTATTTGACTGCAAGTGAAGAATAATGTCAGAGTGCTTAAAACAGCTTCTGTTTGTAGAAAAGAAAAAATTTAAATGTGACTTTTCCCTATTTTCTTTATCAAGTACATGTAAAATTAATATCTTAACAAGTTAAGCTAATGCTAGATATGAAATAAGCCGCAGACTTCAAATTCAAAAGAAATTTAGTGACTTTATGTAGGCAGCTTATTATGTTAAACAGCATAGGAATTTGGTAACCTGGACGTAGAAGTCAAGTCAACCAAGTTAGAAAATGTACAGGTGTACAAAGATTGGAAGTTGCGTCACCTATTAACCCTATTTTCAACATGTCTCACTCTTACAGGACCCAGCCAGTGCCAATATTCCAAGGTGAGGAGAAAGAAAAGGAGGAAGATGATATCCAACCACCATGGAAGAAAATAAAGAAGTCCTAGCACTAAATTTCAGGACACATACACCTTGCTGGATAAGGTGCAGTTGTTTCATAGAAACCAGTCCGGTACTGAATAGCTGCAGCAGTTCATACCTATGAAATCTTTTGCTGAGAAAGCTGTTGCAACTATAACTGGTGTTAAGTGAACTGCAGTCATTAATTTGTTGAAGCAGTATGTACTAGTAATGGAAAGAAACAGTCCAAAACCTGACGTTACTGGTGATGTTAGGCAAGAAATTTGAAAGAGGTGCAGAGAATAAACAGACTTGGTTTAATGATTTATGGTAACATTGTGATAGGAATTCATTAGCTACATTTAATGATATTTTTAATGAAGAAATAAAATGTGATT
Organism: Saxidomus purpurata; assembly: GCA_022818135.1. Lineage (NCBI taxonomy): Eukaryota > Metazoa > Mollusca > Bivalvia > Venerida > Veneridae > Saxidomus > Saxidomus purpurata. Next base: position 37,739,344 of record JAFMSR010000005.1, on the reverse strand, counting down.
GCCTATTTTTATTCATTAAAATGTGATTGCCTATTTTATTCATTAAAATGTGATTGCCTATTTTTATTTGTTTACTGTTAATGGCTAGAGAAACATGCTGCTATGTCTTGAACAACGTTTGATTGATAACTATGGAACAGTTGACCACAGTTACTTTAAACAGAATAGGTTGGCTTATCACAAGAGTATATGACGCCAGTTTAGACTGAGGTCATTGGGTCAAAAGTCACACCAACCTAAAATGTCAGATCATCCTCCAATCAACAAACAGAATAGTGTCATTGGCTTTTTGTTTCTGGTAGAGGTCTACTAGAAAATGCTGTTTACCAAATATCTAAGCTCTAGGCTTTGTGGTTCGTTTGGAGAAGCAGATTTTAATTTTTTTTCCCTACAAACGTATTTTAAATCAAGGGACCATCTTATATAGATTTTTGAAGTTATTCCTATACCAAGTGATCCTCTTGGTAGGGTCAATTTTGAACCCAGGAACATGACTTTGAAGAGGTCCACTAGACACTGTTACACATCAAATATCTAGACTCTAGTCCTTGTGGTTTCAAAGAAGATTTTTAAAGGTTTTTCTATACATGTCTGTGTAAAACAAGTGACCCCTCGGGCGGGGCCAATATTGACCCTAGGGAAATTATTTGAACAAACTTGGTAAAGGTCCTCTAAACAATGCTGTATACCAATATCTAGGCTTTGTGGTTTTGGAGATTTTTTAAGTTCTTCCTATAGAAATCTGTCTTAAATTGAGTAATCTCCCCGGCAGGGTCAATTTGACCCCAGAGTAATGATTTGAACAATTTTGGTAGAGGTCAACAAGGCAATGCTACATGGCAAATATCTAAGATCAAGGCATTGTGGTTTCAGAGATTTTTTAAGTGTTTCCTATTTGTTGCCAAAGCAACCAGAGTTCTGTAGGAATGGAATTCTTTGAACAATTTTAGTAGAGGTTTATGCAAAGGACATCCCTACCAAGTTTCATCAACATTGGCTCTGTGGTTTCAAAGGAGATGTCGTTCAAGCAAAATGTTGATCCATCCTATAAGCTTATCCTGGCACAAAGTGCCAGGTGAGCTAGAAATGGTACATACTTATATTCATACTAGCAGATATTTTTCCGATGACGACTCCATTCCCGCTATTCAAATGAAGGTTGCCCCTTGACAAATGGATGGCTCTTTAGCTCACCTGGCTATGCCAGGGTGAGCTTTTCTGATCGATGATTGTCCGTCGTCCGTCAACATTTTGATTCAAATGACATCTCCTCTGAAACCTCTAGGCCAATGTTGATAAAACTATGCAGGAATGTTCCTTGCATGAAGCTCTACCAAAATTGTTCAAAGAATTCCATTCCATGCAGAACTCTGGTTGCTATGGCAATAAATAGGAAAAACTTTAAAAATCTTCTTCTCTGAAACCACAAGGCCTAGAGCTTAGATATTTGGCATGTAGCATTGTCTAGTGGACCTCTACCAAGATTGTTCAAATTATGACCCCCGGGTCAAAATTGACCCCGTGCGGGTGGGCCCTTAGTTTTTGCATAGGAATATACAGTAAAACTTCGTTAACTCGAGCATCGATAACTCGAGAACCCCGGATAACTCGAGGAACACCTATGGTCCCGCCAGATAAATTTCTTACTAAATTACCTGCGGCAACTCGAGGTCACTGATTATCAGATTTTTCTCACCTCCATTGGTGCATCATGATTTTGACACGTCATAGGAAAAACTTTGATTGTTAATTGATTGTTCTCGTTAGTTATCAATTAATCGGCCGTTCAAGTGGCTAAAATGTTATTCCATTTAAATGGTCTAAAATCATGTGTAATTATAGCCACTTGTTACTTTTATTGAATAAGAAGAGAATATAAAGAAAATTATGTTTGCGAAGTTTTTAATTACGAGAACTTAATGATGAGATGAAAATGTTGAGTCTGAGTAGACTTTTGATGATATAAATCGAGAGAAAATCCCAAACTGCTTATTCTTTCTGAATTATAAAAATAATCATGAGTAAATTATAGAAATAAACATCTAGCAATCTCGGGGGGATACAGTAGCTAGATCGGACAAGCAGAAAACCAAAACAGGAACGAAATGCAAGTTGGAGACGAAGACCTTTGAGTTTAGATACAATGCCATCGGGTCATAACTGAAAGAAATGTGCCTTTACTTTGTTTCAAAGGTGTTGCATAGCTATCTTTTGTCTATGCAGAAAAACTTGTAAAATTTCCATGGTTCGGATAACTTGAGAACCCGGATAACTCGAGCATTTTACTCGTCCCCGTGCGACCTCGAGTTATCGAGGTTTTACTGTATAGGGAAAACTTTAAAAATCTTCTCTGAAACCACAAGGCCTAGAGCTAAGATATTTGGCATGTAGCATTGTCTAGTAGACCTCTACCAAGATTGTTCAAATTATGACCCCGGGTTCAAAATTGACCCCTCAGCCGGGGGTCACTTAGTTTTGCATAGGAATATATAGGAAAACACTTAAAAAATCTTCTTCTCTGAAACCACAAGGCCTAGAGCTTAGATATTTGGCATGTAGCATTGGCTAGTGGACCTCTACCAATATTGTTCAAATTATGACCCCCGGGTCAAAATTGACCCTGCAGGAGGGGGTCACTTAGTTTCACATAGGCTTATATAGTAAAAACTTTAAAAATCCTCTTCTCTGAAACCACAAGGCCTAGAGCTTAGATATTTGGCATGTAGCATTGGCTAGTGGACCTCTACCAATATTGTTCAAATTATGACCCCCGGGTCAAAATTGACCCCGCTGTGGGGTCACTTAGTTTTGCATAGGAATATATAGGAAAAACTTTAAAAATCTTCTTCTCTGAAACCACAAGGCCTAGAGCTTAGATATTTGGCATGTAGCATTGCCTAGTAGACCTCTTTAAAGTTTGTTCAAATTATGCCCCTCGGGTCAAAATTGACCTTGCCCGGGGGGATCATTTGTTTTACAAACGCGTATATAGGAAAACTTATTTGGTATATAACATTATCTAGTGATCTTCCACCAGGCAAGTGGACTTGTACCAAGGTGAGCGATATAGGGCCATCTTGGCCCTCTTGTATTAGCTAACCTGGCTTTGCCAGGGTGAGCTTTTCTAATTGACGATTGTCCATCGTCCGTCAACATTTTGATCCAAACTACATTTCCTCTGAAACCACTCGGCCAATGAAACTATGCAGGGATGTTCCTTACATGAAGCTCTACAAAATTTAAGAAAATTCCATTCCATGCAAAACTGGTTGCTATGGCAAAAAATAGGTAAAACTTTAAAAATCATACACATACACAAGATTAAGTGTGGACGAACGGCCGACAGACATACAGATGATGGACACCAGGCGATCACAATAGCTCACCTTTGAGCTAAAAAACCTATCAAACACTGGTTGCATTTGTCAAGTTGTTGTTAACTATATCAAATATGGGGCTAGGATAGAAATAACTGTTTTACGGAAAGTGTGGGGGGGGGGATTGCAGATGAGGTTGGAGATTTGTTTTGGTTCTGGGGATTAAACTAGGTTTATCTTGGCTTTTTTGTTTAGTACCCTAAATTGCTTTGAAAAAGACAAGAGTATTGAAAGAAAACAAATTTTCATTTCTTTATTCCCAACAGAAAACAAATATTACCCAACAACCGTAAATACCATTTAGTTATTCACAGCTAACAAAAAGACTCGCACAATCAAACATAAGTATGAACTCTTGAACAATGTCTTTAATACACAGGCAGTTTATTTCATAGGAATGGCTGTCTTTCGCTGTTGACAAACAATGCAACTTGTGATAATAGGTTATTTTTATATATAAATTATATATTTGTCTTAATAATAAGCATATGACAACCATGACTAGTATTTCAAAAACAGTTCAATGCAGAGTCTCCCTTCTTAATCAAAGCAAATACATAAGGGTAACTGGGTACGAGTGGATATGGATCTAGCATAACTTTAGTTAAACTGGAGGCCCGAATAGAACCAATTTTGCTCTACTGTACTGTTCTAAGCAAGTTTTGTGAATTTTTTTTTGAAAATGTGACCTGTTATCAAGTTTTTAGAATATTATACTGTAGCACAATTGGTTTTCCCCCAGCCTGGCTAAATTTCATTACAGACCATCTATAGGTTACAGTAGGAAACCTAACCAAGTACATATGTATACATGTATAAAGCAGTTACAAATGTCAACCAGTAACAAACATACTACATACAGTTATATTAGTACATGTATAAAGCAGTCAGCAAGACTAAACTAAGATTGTCTCGGAAATTGTGTTGAGTTATAAAAATTATATTATATGGGATTGCTAGTGCTAGTTAGTTGACATGTATGACTAAAAAAAGTTAAGTGGAGTACCAAAAAGAGAACATTTACTACAACTTATATTGTATGGAAACTCACTCAAGAAAAGGTTGCAGCTGAAACATTTCTACTAAAAAGACATATCTGAATGTAGTTTACATACATGTAATGCAGTGCAGTCAGTTACTTACAAGTCAAAAAAAATAATTAAAGCATGATTGTTCACGATATGAACAAGTTTACTTGCAAAGAGAATTTCATACTTTAAAACTTGAAATGGAAATGAACATGTTCTGTTTCAGTTATACAATGTACATGTACACAAACTAATTAGAATTACACAACACATGCCACCAAACAATGTGAACATATGGTATTACCAGTACATGGAAGACTTGGTGTCTGAATTAACAATTTCTGATACACAATTATAGTACAATCCATTACTCTCAAATTCTAAAACTCTATCTCTCGCAACACAAGCCTTTTACACAACTACTTCTTCCCATTCTCACAAATCCTAGGGCATTATGGTTGCAGTGTGCGAGGCAGATAAGCCTAAGGTTACAAGTACATTTATATGTACCAATTTATGTCAATCATGAATGTGAACATAAAATGACCCAATTACACAATCATTCTAATAACTAAATTTGACATCATGAAATTTACAGAAAAAATAAAAAACAGATATTCTAATATGTATGTTTTAGATGTATGAGGAATCATTTTCCTTGAACACATGATACTGGAGGATACTTTTATACTTTTATTTTTAAAAACCTATTGGGACCTGCACTTAACTAAAACTGGCCAAGCTTTTCAGAGAATAAGCTAAGGTAAAACATATTTTGTAGGAGTAAAACAATTTTTTTTAATTGTTTTTAAGTCCCGCCTGACCCTGGGACTTCTCCCTCGGTGAACTCGCCAAGACTCCTGACAAGTGATGGTTGAAGAGAGACAGATGCAGATGCAAGGGAATCCGGGTACCAGACCCTATTTCTTTTACGCATAGACCCTTTGGTTCTTTTACATGCCCTGTGTATAGCACCGATACACATGAGACTACCTCTGGGTTTCTAACCAGTTCATTTCTAGATGGGTTGTAAAAACTGAAAAGTGTTTCTGATATTTCCAGTGCCCCGGCTGGGATTTGCACAGGGGACCACCCGATTGGTAGTCCACAGTGTTAACCACCCCATCACCCATGCAAAACCATTATTTCCCCATTTATCTTACAAATAAGAATGTTTGCAACACTTTTTGCAGCAAATCAATTCTTTTTCATAATGGTTAAGCTGAGCTAATAAGCAGAGTTAACCTTAGCTGAACCTTCTTTCAGGAATGAGAAACTTTTTACAGTTACAAAATACAACAAGAGCTGTCAGTAGGACAGCGCGCTCGACTTTTTTAGTGCTTGCCAATAAAACAAAACTTTGACAGTTAAGGGCACACAAGACTTTAACTACTTTAACTAAGAATTTCTAAGTACAAATCAAGAAACATTTTCACAGAGTTATCTTCTCTTGCTTACAGATAGGTCTCATGATGGTTCATAAGTACTCCAACTTTCAAAGTAATATCTCAAATGGTTAAGTCAACAAGTGGACAAGAATGAAAATTTTAACTGAGTTTCTAAGTCAAAAAGGGCCATAATTCATATAAAATCCTCGACAGAATTACCTTCTCCTGCCCTTGTTTTGGGATCATGATGGTAAACAAGTATTCCAACTTTCAAAGTAATATCTCGAACAGTTTAGTCAAAAAGTGGACTGGACGAAAAAACTTAACCAAGATTCTAAGTCGATAAAGGGCCTTAATTTTTAAAACAAATCCCTGACAGAGTTACCTTCTCTTGCCTACAGATGGGGGTAATGATGTTAACAAGCATTCAAAGTTTCAAAGCAATATCTCAAAGGGTTAAGGCAATATGTGGATTTTACCTATATTCAATGTATTTTCTAAGTAAAAAAAGGGGCATAATTCTGTCAAAAATCTTGACAGAGTTATGTACTCTTGTCTGTTGATGAAGGTCATTATGGTAAACAAGTATGGTTAGTTTCAAAGCAATACCTCCAATGGTTTTGAAATAAAGTGAGGTGGTACGAAAAACTTTAACCAAGCTCAATACACTTTCTAAGTCAAAAAAGGGCCATAATTCTGTCAAAAATCTTGACAGAGTTATGTACTCTTGTCTGTAGATGGAGGTTATGATGGTGAACAAATATGGTTAGTTTCAAAGCCATACCTCTAATACTTTTGAAATAAAGTGGGGTGGTACGAAAAACTTAACCAAGGTGTGACGCCAACGCCGACGCCGACGCCGGGGCGAGTAGGATAGCTCCCCTTTTCATAGAAAAGTCGAGCTAAAAATGTAGTACCTCTAACCATAGACCACTTTAGGCATTTCTTACATTCTTGCTGTAGCACATTTTTGCACTTGGTTATTTCTAGCTGCAATGTCTTAAAAATGTTGTGTCAGTTGAGTGTGGTCAGATGAGTTCTCCATCAAAAAACATTTTTTTAAACATTTCTGGCCATGTATAACTCATTTCATTAGATCACTTACAATCATGTTAAGTTGATCAGTAAATGCTTTGAAAGAAAATTTTTCCTCTACATGTTTTCTACCAGCTTCTCCAAGTTTTTTGGCCGATTTTGGGTCATTCACAATTCTTTTCATGGCTTCTGCAAATTGGTCAGGTAGTCCTTCTCTCAAGTAACCAGTTTTTCCATCAACTACGGTTTCTAAGGGACCACCACTATTACAAGCAATAACTGGACATTTCATATACATGGCTTCAATTGGCACAATACCAAAATGCTCCCTGTCTGGGGTATATAGTAAACAATCACAGTGTTGGAGCAGTATCCTTTTCTGTGCATCACTGATAGAACGCAAGAATGTAACATCATCATTAATACCTAATTTATCACACAGAAGTCTTAGTTCTAGATAATGCTCCTTGTTTTCCGTTACTCTTTCATCATAACCACCTGCCATGATCAAGTGAATACTGTCACCTTCAGACTTTGAGATTTTGTCCTTCAATTGCCCTGGAAAAAAGTAAGGCAAACATTGTTACACAATGGTACAAAGCACAACCTTTTCATCCTAATCTTATTCTTTCTTTACGTCAGAATTCTTGATCATTAAGATAAAACAACAACAAGTTTCAGTTTCCTAGAAGCATGAAACAGTAAACTACTTGACTGAAGGATGTAACTTGTTTGCTACTGAAACAGATTCATGTATTGTGTATACTTAAAAATAGTTTAAAATCCGTTTTTATTGAATTTCCAGTATATCACTGTAAAATTAAGAGGTTCCCCAGAAAAATATGTATATTGTTTTACATCTTGCAGGATGCCAGACAGAAATTCATAGTTAATTTGTTATTATGATGTATGTGACATTAAAGGTGGTACATGTAATACACCTTTCTGAAGTTCTATCTGAAATGAAATGACCTATTTCAAACAGAGATTTGACAGTTTAATACAATTTTTCACAAGATGTCATCTCTGGGTAATGACTTTTTGATATTGTAAACATTCTTACCAAACGCTTGTATTGCTAGAGCCAAGTTTTTCTTGCGTTCGTATCTGTTGATAGATAAGAACATCAGTTTTTTGTTTTCTGGAAGAATGTCATCTGCAGGTTCATTCACTGATTTATTAAATGCTGTAAAATCTGGTATAGGATACAATACTGATGGATTACACTTTTCTAGAGACTTGAATGTTTCTTTGAAGACAGTTGCTGAAAACAAAGACAAAAAGTTGTATCATTATAGATAATGCATATAAACTGAAATGATCTTTTGTTATCAATATCTGTAAATTCATTAAAAACTACTTTTGTTATTACTGAAGTAGGAGTGGCATGTCCGTCACTCCATGGTAAAACAGGTCTTTGTATGTTATATATGTATCAACTTACAGTCACAATTATGGTTCATGTCAGCAATTGCTGTGAACACTATCCCTGAAAAATTATTGAATTACTCTGCTTATCAGGAGTAGAGAGTGATTCTTACTACTATATTAATTATGATATCAATACTGAATTAAACATTGGTTAAGATTATTTTTCATTAATACTTTGAATTTCTCACTAACATTGCCAACATGTTTTAGACAGGGTTTGGAACGGTTTACTTTAAAGTTTGAACTTTCCTACCAACATTTTTGGAGCTGTAGCCCCTGAAGTATTAAGTGCAGGTGTGTACAACAAATCACTTAGATAATAATCACTTCACAAGTGTTCCAACTTTCTGTTTGAAATGTGTAGCTTAAGGTTTAAAGTAACCCTATGCTATTGACAATGATTTATGTAATCAGTTGAAGTTTTTCACAGCATTGAAAGAAGAGTTTTTCATTTTTCAACAGTATATTTATTCCGGGGTTACGCTTGGCTCGTGCTTGTTGTTAAACTAATCAAAATGATCAGGAATCATTCAGGAATGGGTTAACGTGTCATACTGAGTTTAAGTCAATGTAACATGTATACCTTGATTATTTTGCACATATAAAATCCTTTGAAAATGATTCAAAGCTTTAAAGTTACCTATGGACACTTGTTCTGTATATTTTTTCTTCTTCGATTTTGTAATGATTTAAATTAAACTGATACTGTTCAATGATCAAAGCTGAGTATCTGACACCCTTTGACCGAATATAATTTGTATCACGCCATATGAATTGAAGCCGTGAATAACAATCGATCAACATGTAAATTATACTGAACTACATTTCATGAATACAAACCTGTAAATTTACTATTCACAAGAATAACATGTGCCATGCCAGTTGTCCATTCTTCTAACAAGTCTATTGGTGCTCTGTATATTCTTTTAAAAATGGTATCCCTCTTTGCAAGCAACATATCCGGAAAATGACAGTAAAATAACACTTTAGCTTTGGAGCATTTCAGTATTGGCACACATGCAGATATCTGGTCGCAAAAAACTATGTCGTATGGAATATCACTGAAGAACACCAGGTATGTAGCTGCAAATATCATACGCACATATGCACAAACTGCATAACAACGACCTAATATACTTCTTGGAAGCCAGTCACCTGCCACTGTTACTTTAAAACTGCCATCGCGAGTTTCATTAAAGCAGTGACTCGGGTCATGATGAGCTGTCACAAATTCAACGTCATGACCCCGAGATTTTAGTGAGAGTGCTGCGTCCACTACTGCTCTTTCAGCTCCACCAATACCCAAGTCTGGGTGCAAAAAGACAACTTTTGGCATCTATACGTTTATCTTTTACGTCCAGGGTTTAATTATGCTTTAATTGAAGAAAATAACTCTGCCACAGAGTAAATTTTTGAACAGGAAGTCGACACCGATTTCCTCCTCTTTTTGAAGATTCAAAACCAGTCCAAGAGGAGAGAAATGAAAAGAAAGGATATCAATATACTCTCGCTCATTTTTTTCAAGTAAAATCCAGCTAAAAAAGGTGTTTTTAAAAAAGGGTACTGTAGAGGAAATAATAGCTTTTGACCAAATACACCAAACTCTTCCTGCTATCAGTACGAAATAATAACTTTCCAAATATTACTTTTCCTATTTTTGACTGGAAGAGTCTTTTTAAAAAACAACAACTACATGCAGGAGTTGATGCCCTCCACTGCCGAAATCTGTACCAGCAAAAGCAAAAGCACAAGGGAGATCATTGCGAAGGAAGGAACTATTATTCTATTAGTCCGATTTTTTTATTTCATAAAGCACCGATGACGTTAAATACGTTCGCGTAGAAAATAACGGCATTATCATTAATTTAACACATTTAAATGCACAGCAACCGAACATAGCTTTTATAAAACTGTCACAAAAATACACTATAGACAGTAAGATGCGCATAATGTCACTTTAAGAAGAACTGACAGTTTAAGATTAATGCTAGTACAAAATGTATTTAAACTTAATGCCAAAAAAAACCAGTAAGAAGCAAAAAGGCACATGTCAGAAAAATCTGGAGCAATAATATATATTCTAGCATAAAATGTGCTGTTTTTGCCTATTTTGCCGGTGTTTTAACAGGAGATAAAACGTGTGTTAACGGGGAGATTCACGCGCCGTTATAACCCGTTTTCATTTTAATGCGTCATTGTATATAGGGCCAAAATATCATGTTAAACAACACCGCTGGACCGGATGTTTTCAATTCTAACATCACTGTCCTTACAAGGTAGAAAGTCCTACACGGGGAACCGATAGCGTAAACATGACTCATACAGCGCCGGAGCTTAAATAGCGTGCGTGGATGACGCTTTGCATATAGTATGGATGTTAGAATCGAAACAACACGGACGTTGTCCCGCGCATTAATGAACATAATTTGTCCTACTAATAAGAGCGTTTCATTTTTACCTTCCTTTATGATTTTTGTATATCGTACTCCAATTCATTGCTTGAATAAACGACTAACGGGAACGGATTTTATTTCATAATTTTAACACATTTGCACAAACCGACATATTTTATACTGTCCCAAAATCCCCTATAGACGGTAAGATGCGCATAATGGCACTTAAGAGACTCAGTTTAAGATTCTGCTAGTAAAAAATGTAGTTTAACATATGCAAAAAACGTAGCGTTAACCCTACATTCGTCCCAGGAAAAATGGATAACATTTAAGACAAAAACATGTGAGGTAAATCACACATAGGATACATACAGATAAAAGAAAAAAGCATATGAAGCATATGAAACAGTGGAAACATACAGTACATGTAATGAATTATAAGGATAAAATAAAAGACTGAACAATTCTATACTATGGAATGCAGGGGTTATTTAAAAGATGTGGGTCTAAAAACTGCAATAAAAATAAAACTCTGAGGTACAAAAAGAGTAGAACTTACAATTTGCTTTACTGACCAACTAAACAGTACAACTATCATTGATGGGGACCTCTATCTAGTGATGTAGATGGTGAAACAAAAACTATAAACAGCGGTGCCCCCCCCCCCCCCAATCAGAAGAATTAAAAAACTTTTAGATTTTGTTTCACGCAAATGATTAACGAACCTATTAGAATCGCAGACTTTACTATGAATTTCCTTGATATTGTTGTCATTACAAAAAAAAAGGAAAACACCCAGGATTCCGGAGGAGATTGTGGATTCAAGCCTTTCTGACCTATAGATCCCAGCATGTTGAACTGAAAAGAATCCTCCGAGACTGCGCGGGTTGACACGGGATACCACAAGGCTCTGTCCTTTAGCATTTTCTATGTATTTTTGTCTTTAAGGACTCTCGGATTAGCCAATAGAAATAAGTGCAACAGATTGCAATCGAAATTCGTAGAGTGAAATGATAGGTTACCTCCAATACTTGAAAAGAAAGACCGATTAACCGTGAAAACAAGCTCCAAAATTATATCTTCAACGAAGCAAATCATAGCCTCAGTTGTATCCGTCGAATTGCCTCTACTGTAGTGAAATAACGCCTTTACAGTTTAGGGCATTTACGAGAAAATCGACACGCAGCACGACCCAAAGCCGTGGTGCCCGCCCTGATGTGATACCACAACCGAAAAGTGCCCCCCGCCCCCTCCCACATGACATCCGACTTTCAGTGGTAGTCTGCTTTAGGGTAGGAGTAGATAATCTAGACTTCTCATGCAATACGAAACCATTGACAAACGATAAGGCAACACATCTTATCACCAATTTCCACAGAAACACCAGTAACCACTCCTGTCTTGTCTGCTGCCTTCGTTTATCGCTGGTGTATTCTTCTTCGTATAAGTTTGACCGTTGGCGAGTAATGTGCTTGATAGTGTACATGTACTACTTTATGTATTTTAACTTTTGAACGGTACAAAATTTCCGGATTTTTATAAGTTTCTTTTGTCTTTCGCTGTGACACCATCACAAAATTGTGAAGTTTATGGAGTTTATGGCATTCATCCATGTTAACCAACTGTTTGAGAAGCCATTTAACTTTATTTAAGCTATGTTTCTCTAGGTGGTCTAAAAACACTGATATTTTAATGCTTATATGTTTGTGTCTTTTATTTTCATGTTCTTTCTCATTCAGGTATGGAGTCATTTCTTTAATGCAGCTGCAAATATACACAGTGCATTGTGTAAGGCTTTGTCCAATGTCTGCTAGTTCGTTATTCCAGTTGTGAACCAAGCCGTGCTGGTGTCTAATGGCTTCAAGTGTTGCGGAACAGCACCATGTGGAAATATTCGAGGTTTTGCAACCGAGTTAACACTTAATAACAGGTGTCCTCTGGTCTTTTCTTTATGGTTTGACAACGTGAGGCTTCCATCTTGTCAAATGTCACCCGCATGTCATTTGACTTTTTTCTCCTATTCAGTGTTGTCGTACACAATTTGATGTCCTTTGCTTTCTCTGTAGTAGAGGGTGAACAAAGTGGTTGATGAAATATTATTTTTTGTTGATTGTAACACACCGGTAAGGCGCTTTAATAACTGCTATACAAACTTGTGGTGCTGGTATTTTCAGCATGCACACAACTGGTGGTTCCAAGTCTGCTTAGTATCTCGGAGCATGACATAACAGACTCAATGTTCAATGCTCATACAATGTTGAGACTCTCAAAAAACAGGTTTCTTCATTACGGTGACTAGGGCGACTAAACCGTGATCACGCAAAGATACGCACTCGAGTTTTCTGTCAATGTATTTAGGACATTTATGCTTTTGCACTGTCATCTCATGCCCTTCAGCACACCAGATGTGTGGCATAGGGAGCAACCTTTAGATTTCCGATAGTTATTATGAGAGAAGTTTTCTACATGGCAGTTCCTAAACGTAGACGTACTCTTCTGTTAAATGAGTAGGACTCACTCCATCCAGGCATGTTTCATCCTAATACACTTCTAGTAATTTACTCAAAGAGACCGTCAGAGTAAACGCATTACTGCTTTGCTTGCTTCTTTGATTCCTTGCGACATTCTGTAGTCTGGTCTTCGGAAACTATCTGATGTTGGTTGGTTGTGAGGCTAGAAGTTGGGTGGTTTTGTATCCTTGACTTTCTCGAAAAAGAGTTCCCGTGCCATACACTTCCGGAGCTTTGACACCACATGCTGCTTTTAAAACTTTCATTTCCATTTAACCGCCTTGCTTGCTCGTTGCTCAAAACTAGTCGCTGGTTAAAATTACTCTTTCATTTATCTACTACATATTTCAATACAAAACAATTGCATGAGGATATGTTTCTCAGATCATTCTGGCTTTCCAAAGTGTCCTAAATGGGTTGAGGTTGTTTACTGGCAGAGACCGGGTGCTACACAGCGTAGACAACCAGACACAGAACTGAACCTTTTTTTTGACAACTAGATGTTTTAACATTTAAGTGCGTATATACATGCATTCATATAATATTATTATTTATTTATATATCAAACGTACTTAATTTACTTTCAGTTTATAGTGTGAAGAAAAAAAGTCGGTTAGTTTGTCTGATGTCGTTTAAAGTGTGTTAAAATTCGGAAGTTAAATGTATTAAATCACTTATGATAACTTCCACCGTTCTATTGACCCTTCACTCAATGTCTACTTCAGACGATAGTACGCCTAACATCTTTATTTCCGGCTATCATTGACATTCAGCCACGAAGTACGCGAACTAGTACCGACCGTGCATTTGAGTAAACACGTTTATCCGGTTTGATGAAGAAGCTGACCAATCAAAAAGTCTAACTTAACACACGTTAAGTAATTGTTTTTTAAAAGTGAATTTTTCCTTGAATTGATTGAAAATAGGACACTTAGCAACTGTGTTCGTTTTGTGTGTTATTCATGTGTCTTTTTATAGAGGAAGGTCAGTTATCCTCTCACTACGTGGCATTAAGCACTAATATTTTCTGGACCCTGCTCCCTCCAAGGTTATTGGATATAGCCTAGTGCTATTTTAAAAGGTTGCAAAATGCAATAGGCTTCGGTGATATTTTCTTTCTTGCGGATTGATCTTAATTACATATGTTTCCTGAACCAGGAAACGAAGAAGAAAGTTTTGTTAAATTCCAAGAATTAAAAAATTACCGTTGTGTGTTACTTTTGTTATGATATTGTAAATAGGATTTTTCACTTAGAATTATATTCAATTTTTGCCAATTTAACAAAGATGCGATCTTTAATTTAGGATTTAAAGCTAACATTTATGATTTTATTATTTCTGTCCAATTTGAATTTTAATGCAATCTCGCAAGAACATTTGTAACAAAGATAGTATTGTCATAGAGGATAAAGATTTGAGTGTCGTTTTTTTTTTTATACAGGATGGATGTATTTGTTGAAGCTCTTGCTTACGATTGGTCGTGATTGTTTAGTCACGTGCCAAAATTCTGCTGCGGAGCTTGGTCGGTGGATGCGTATTTAGATTTGGTATCAGGAACTAAATAGTCGGACTATACATCCTTTTTGATAATATTCCTTGTGATGTAAGTAAAACGATTTCTTCTCCGTTTTCTTATAAATTACGAATTCATTAAAAAATACAACAAATTTATAAAAAAAAACAATATTATCTCTAGTATTATGGCTTATCAGATATTCATGTACGTTCAATTAATTGTATCTGAAACTCAAATGTTTTAATTATGCATATCAAATTCAAGTTTATTTAAATATAGCAGTAAAATTAAAGTGGCATGCATGTTTATAATGAAAATAATGTTTAATTGTGTTTCATGTATATTATTCAACGTAATCTATGAAATCAAAAAAGTGCATACGTTATTAAAATTTCTAACCAGGCTTATCTTGGCAAGTATTTGTAAACTATATTGGTAATTATAATATGATGACTGTTCTGCATATTTTGTTTTATTTTGCTGTTATTTTTGTGTTATTCATGTGTCTTTTCATAGAGGAAGGTCAGTTATCCTCTCACTAGTTGGCATTAAGCACTAATATTTTTTTGGACCCTGCTCCCCAAAGAACTCGTTTTGTAATTGATCTAAAAGTATGCTTGATTGTTCTGCATATTGTGTGGAGCCGCTTAGGCGCAGTGGCAGCGCATTCGCCTCTAGATCGGAGGGACACGGGTTCGAATCCCACAAGCGTGGTTGTGTTCTTATGCAAAGCACAGCTTTTCCCACATTGCCTCTCTGTCTCTTGTATATCCATTTCATTTGGAAGGAGTCTCGAGAGCGCTAAATTTAAGTTGTAAGAAAAATCGAGAATAAATAAATGTGTATAAATTATTATTCATTTTAGTTTTAATAATCATACTAAAATTCTTTCAATGCGATTGCCTAATGTTGAAAATAAATCCAAAAATAAATTTAACTTTTCTACCAAATATTAGCGGTGTATTAGGCATCGTTTAATAGTGTAGTTTATGAAAAATATGTTCAATTCATTTTTTTCTACGCAGAATTCCCCCAACTTATACATTTATTTAAAACTATTCATATTAATCACGTTGTAAGAACGAACCAAAGAAAGATTAAATATTAACAGCAATTTAAAGACATTTTTGTGTTTGATCTATGAGCAGCTCTTTCATTAAGTACTGAAGTGGCAATGTATAGGGTTTCATCTGCAATTATTCTGATATTATATGATTGCTATCAGATAAGGAATTAAGCGTACTTCAGTGTTTGAATATTTTCAAGTTGACGCACTCCATCATTTCTTTGTTAACTGCAATAATTTGTCCAGCGTCTTGAACCCGACAAGAAGTATGTTTACGTTGTTCTTTATCTCTGCATCATTTCTTTATTCCTCGGTTTGGCATTGTTATTGTATGGCATTTTCTATTGTTAGTATGCGATGACATTGTTCTTTTATGAAATAACCCTTCTTTTTGGTGTCTAAACCTATTCAAATGGTATTAAAGCTGGCTGAAAATAAACTTTTATTCTTGCACTTTGAAAGACACATTTTAAAGATGATCCCTTTAGGTTAATATATTGTGTCATTCTTATTAAAGCTACAAAAATTGATTAATAAATTATGTGTAAATTTGTTTAAATGTAGAAACTTATACTATAACTGTAATGGTGTCAAATAGCAACATCTAAAATCTTGTTTCAGGGTAAAAATTAAATATGCCCAATCAACTGTCTGCATCGTTTAAACGCAAAAATGAACTTAAGCTTTCTATTTGACTCTGGTCAAATTTTGATGTGAACGATCTGATTCGCATCTATAGTATCTTATTTTTTAACTCTTGAGTCAACTGAGCAAATGCCACACCCATAAACCTAAAAGTTCTTCTTTGATCGGTTTAAATCAAACATATTAAACTAATATTGTTTCAACTTGATACAGATCTGTAAAAAAATACTTAGGCAAAGCACCGAGCGCAGGACGTGCCCCAGTTCATCCTGCAGTTAGTATGTGCCAATAATGAAAGTGACTTCAGCTCCTTCTCGCACAGGTGGTTGGTTTGATCATGAATGGCAAAACACATCGGGAGGGATTTATATAACTAAAAGAACTCGTTTTGTATATATTTGATCTAAAAGTAACTGCAGCCTATTGTATAAACTTATATACCAGTACTATAATCTAAATTACAACATGGAACTTAAAAAAAATGACTTTATAAGGAATGCAAATCTAGATCTCTAGTATCGACAGCCATAGTTATTTAATCGCTAAGTAGGGCTCGTGCACATAACTATTTTATTAGCTCAATAAACTGGTGAACAATTTTGACTTCTTATGCTGATACAGAAATGTTGCGTTGTAGTGTATCAAAATGTATTTTCAAGATATTATTGTACTTTATGTTGATAATCGTAAGGAAAAAGCTTACAGTTTCAGGGGAAAGGGTCTGTGATTCCGTGCATGATAAATATTTTGACAAAGGTATGATTGTGAACCAGATCTGATTCTTAATGCACGATCTAATTTTTTTAAACTCACGCGTAATCACGTCTGTATCCACGTAAACAACCCATTATGATAACATGTATAAAACACTTAAAAATAACAGTAAGAGGATTATAGTCGAATAATTCCGGTTGTTTTCTAACCTTTAAATATTTTAAAGTAGCAGAAAAAATACGACACAAATACTTGAAAAACACAAAGATATCCTGGCAAACTTATGCCTGTGCTTGGTGATAAACACTTTTTAAATGCATGCAATATGAGTATCAAAATGATTATGCTGACGAAAACAACAACAACAGCAGCAGCAACAACGACAACAACAATAATAAAACTAATAATAATAATAATCATAATCATCATCATCATCATCATCATCACCATCATCATCATCATCATCATCATAAATGTCATCATCATCATCATCATCATCATCATCATCAATAAACGTAAAATTCGAGCGTGTGCCCTTCTGCCTTGCTAGATGTATATTTGAATTTTTATGAAATTCCATTAATCAGTCATTTTTCTTGCATACCAGATGAGGTTGTCTGCAGTTTTTACCAGTGCTGGAAAATCTCATCTTACACCCCACCCCCACCCCCGTGTAAGACGACTTACGTGCTTACTTGTGACGTAACGTTATAAACAATGTGATGTCACTTTCCCATACATAACATCTAAAGAACGTTAGTTTTTATATCAAAATGCATCCTTTTGGTAAGTTTATTTTTAAATATCTATTTCAAAGTGCAAGACGGTATGCAAGAAAAAGTTTCTTCCATGAGATACTTGGTTCAGATGGAAATATCCGTCACTTCGGGTAACTGATTCGCGGGAACTCGGCAAACAGTTACCTTCAGTGACGGATATTTCGATCTGAACCTCGTGCTCATATAAGAAAATAATAAGTTAAGACACGCGACATATAATTTTAATTCATTTATGGCAGTAATCAACTGAATCGAACAAGAAGTTGCACGGGTGATTTGGCGATACATTTGTATTATAAGTTTCATGTAAAATTTCTTCAATCTCTTAAAAAAATACGTGTTTAAATCGGGACGGGCAAATTCGTAGGCTATTTTACTTTCATTTTTTTATCGTTTCAATACCCGGTCGACCATAGGATTTCTTCTCAGGTGAAACTGCCAGGTTTCCTGACAGGTGCAGATGCAGATACCCGTGGCTCTGGGCACCAGACCCGAGCTCTTCTAGAATTGACTCCTTGCTTCTTTTACATGTCCGGTGTATAGTACCGATACGCGCGAGACTACATATGGGTTTCTAACCAGTCAATCTCTAGATGGGTGGGGAACTGTGAAAAGCGTTTCTGAAATGTCCAGTGCTCCGGCCGGGATTCGAACCGGGAATCTACGAATTGATAGTCCAGAGCCTGCACTCGACCACCACGTCACCCTTTTCGTAGGATTTTATTTCATTTTTCGTTCATTTCATGGAAATACTGCTCTGATGCGAGCGGTTCTTGATAATGCATTGTCCTTTTATGTTGATACATATTTATTTTAAGTTTCTTCAGAAGTTCTATAAATATGTCACTTAGCTAGAGCGGGACTGACAGACGGACGAATAACATCAAGTCTTTACTCCTACGCATTGTACTACTACCACTGCCACTAAACATCACATAATTCATAGATTTATTCGTGCTATGTCATGATAGCATAACATTTTATAAAATATGCACAAATACAAAATTACAACTTACATACCAATTATTCATTTGAAAATCAACAGTGACAGCTGTTAACATTCGTCAGAGACAAAGAAAAGACCCGCAATGACATCGACTGTTGCTTAACGCTGTAAATAACTTCTATGCTAGAACGTTTTGTTTTTAAAGAAGTGAATATGAAAAAGATATTTATTTTTTTGCATTTTCATTGTGATACGTGAAATATCACATGTCGAACAGAGTTACGCAGAGAAAACTTAAACATCGAGAAAGTATGGTTTCACTAACATATATATAACAATCAAATTTGTTTCCGGTAATTAATATGCTGATTTCCATCTTAACATGTATTTTCTTAATATCTAAGTTGTATGCGATGTACAATGAAAATGTATTAAAGTAGTGATAAAGTCAAGCAAATGTTTACTATCATAATGAACATATATTTTGTGAGTACAGGTGCGCTGTTAATTGTTTCACTTTGCTGATGAAAAATAAGCCCAAATAAACGGTTGTTGAAATATGACTGATACCATGTCTAATTGGCTAGCTTGGGTTTCAATACTGGACTCAATTTCATACAGACGTGATTTTCCAGAACATTTAGCAGTCTAACTATACACTTGCAGTATGCGATGTTATATTAATTAATTGCTTAGTGTAGATGAAGTGAGTTCCGGCTCAATTTAAAACAATACACAATTAACTGTCCAGTTTTCGTTTTGATTGTATGTATTGAAAAGTTATTAAAGTTGTTCATTGGTTTAGTGTATACAGTTTTCCCAATAATTGCATCTATTCCTGCTTTAAGGTTGTTACACAAAAGTCAATTAAAACAACAGTACTGGTTCCCAGTCCTATTATTTTCGATTTTGGTACTTTTTGAAACCAACTGAATGTTTTACGTTTTATTTAGCATGACAAATAAGAATATAGCGTACAAAACACAAAAGCAAAGAAAGGCTGAGTTGTTTGGTTATATTTTCGTTTTGTTTTAGTTTAAATCTACTAAAAGATAAGAAAAATAAAAAATCTCTTATTAGTCTTTCGATCACATCCATTTTCATTGCTTAATTTTGTCACTTATTATAAATTACACATCATGTCTACCGGAAGATAGCACATTTTTAAACAATCAAGAGTCGTAATCTAGGTGTGGTTAGTGGTTACGAAATGAAATGGCCGAGTGTTGTTTTTTTTTTTAGAATAAATTCATTGTATTCTCATTGATCAAACTTAAAATAATGATCAAGTTTGAAAGTATTAGGTTTCTTTTAGCAGTGAAAAGGGGGAAAAGAAAAACACATTTATTGATATTTCCAAAATAAATCTGATAAACCGAGTTGTATAAAGCACTGTAGTCAGTCTGCAAATTTCAGCAGAAGTTAATGCGTTTAATCTTTCTTTCTAATTACTTTTAAAGATAAACGATAAATACGCGAAGTAAATTCAAATGCATTTCTTTCATCGTTAATTCAAAAGAATCAGAATTCATAATTTAAAGAATAATTCAATTGTCGCCGACAAACTCTGGATTGCGTAATGTTGCCAGTTGAGTAGGTCCAAACAACTGGTTTTCATCTCTCATCATCTTTGTGTCAAATTTATTACAGTGTAACTATGTTATCTATTATTATATCGAGGTTATATTTCATCTCGTGTTTTCATTCGGAAGCCAAAATGAATTCAATCATTCAAGAACTTGAAACATTTTGTATGTTACAGGTTATTTTTCCCAGGACACCTGGTTCTCGCCAGCCTGATGTATTTTGACATACGCTATCGAACATGTGATCGCTTTAATTTTGTCATTTTTCATCATTTGAAAGGTTGTCTTAGTGCAAATAAACCAAACACCAGACGTTTAAATACTTTAAACGTTCAAAAGTTCTAGGAAAAACTTTCTCTGAGTTCGAGACCCAGGGCAGCATGTTAATATTGATACATCTCTTGTCGCGGTAGATTTCCGCTTCGACGAAAAGAGGCCACCGACTGTAAAGCAGCACAAGCATTAAGTAAATTCAGAAATGTAGTTAATTTTTCTTAGAGGGATCGTTTATAACATTTTTCATTACTGGCAATCTGTATCGATCGAAAAGATGTCCAATGACACAGAAAGGACTGACATTGCACGAAAAGAAACTCGGTTTTTGTTTGTTTTGAAGATTCATTAAGCCTGATGTAAATTGCTTCGAGCAACTGATGGCCCAGTCAAAGAGGTGATCATTTCCCGCTTTGTAGCTTTTTCAGAAAGCTAACCTTGTATCTATTGCATAAAAGAGAAAAGGCCATTGATAAAATCTTTTCGTGTAAACGATATGTATGATTTCTCGAAAATATTTTATTTCTTCGGAGACAAGAAAAACGAAGAGACTGTAACTTGTGATAAGATACAAACATCTGAATTTCTTTTTAAACATTCCTGTCAAAATGGATATTCCTGCGCATTTCTTTTTTTCTTGAAATGGGAGCAATTAAGTTTAAAGACTTCTTCAGGGTCACAACTGTCATTTTTCAAACAGTAAATAAATTGAAATTATAAACAAATACTTGAGTGTATAAACATTCCATCAAAAAGCATGAAAATATCGCATCTAGTGAGATCATATATACCTCATCGGAATATTAAACTTTTGATTAAAAACTTCATTTAGATAACCAATAAACACGAGTCTTGGAATGCATTCAGAATGCATGATTCCGTGGGAATTGCATTTGAATACAACGGACGACTGTTAAACGTATTTGACGAGGTTGAAAATAAAAACCACCGCACCACGAATGAATTTATGTTTAAATATTTAAAAATGGAAAGTTATGAAGGTATGAGCTATTAATTTACCAGCAAAACAGTTTTCACTGCGTCGAGATTTTACCTATTGATATGTTCTGCATTCTTGTTTTCACATAGTAACAATTTTCTCTGATATTGGGATATGTACTATATGTAGTGTTAAAATACGTTATATTCACGGTTCATAAACACACGATAATTAAGCAAGATGATAAAGGCATTAAGTTTATTATCAAGATAGTACTCAAGTCACCCAAAAGTACCAAGACATGCCCTGAGGCTCCCTCAAGTCTTAGAAAGCAGCTTTGAAGCCGAAGAGATGGCTTCATCATTTAAGCGTCCGATGATTTTAACCAAGTGGCTTTCAGTCAATGACAGTCATGGAGGCAAAGCTCGTGACTATAGCCAGCAGGCATGATATTTATACTATGTTTACTTTATATTTCAGAAATGAAGATGTCCATAAGTCATCGCCGGCGGTCCTCTATCGTCACTTCGTCGGCGGAGACAGCCGTTACCGACAGACTAAACGAATCCTGCTTATTGATAGAAAGACCAGCATCTACAGATGATGGTCAACGTGAAAAATGCCGCTATCAGAGCGACATGTCTGTTGACTCGTTTAGTTTAACCGATGATGACATGGAAAATTATGAAAACAGAGATGAAAATGATGACAATGTTTTTCTTGATTCCGAGTATAATCAAGCAAATTTTATATGTCTGGACAGAATACCAAATCACGTGTTCCCGACCCCACGTGCCACTTTATCTTCAGTGTCGTCTGATGCGCAAACTGATTTACCTCTTGATCTCCGGAACAAGTTTTGCAGACGAGTATCTGATTTGGCAGCGGAAACAGGTACGCACCGAAGGGTATGCAACCGTCGCAGTTACACAAATTCGAGGGAACGATGGCGCCAGCAGAATGTTAATACAGCGTTCACGGATCTGAGACGTCTACTGCCGACGCATCCACCTGATAAAAAATTGAGCAAAAGTGAAATTTTACGTTTTGCCATCAGGTACATAAGGTTGCTTTCGAATGTCGTAGAATTTCAAGAAAAGGACTGTGTTTCTGAACTGAGTGAAACTGAAAAAATGCAGAACAACGACCCTTGCTGTAGGCATCGTGGTCACGACTTTATGAGAATGGAAAATGTAAGGATTAGGTCTAATATGTCTTCAGACATGAGTTCCTCACCAGAATGTTACGGCGAAAGCATTGGAGACGACGACTGAAAACTTTAATATTATTTCTGTTTTAGCTTTATTACATAAATACAATAACACCAATACATTGGCAGGTTAATAATGGCGTGTTCTATCCTCGCTGGATTAATAAGAACAAAAAATCTAAGAAGTTTAGCTCGCCTAGTTCTGCCTGTTATGTTTGTGTGATACATGTGTATTCAGTTTTATTCGTATATATTGTAATGGACGCTACATTCTTAGCTTCTGTGGTGCTATCAGTGCTAAGAATTTTTTTTATATGTATCTAATATGCAAATAGCAATGTTACCAAGGTGTTTATTCTACTGCAAATATATATGCTAATGTGCATTTACACCATATCATGATTGTAAATTTCGTTTTCTTTCTACATATGTATACTGATAGTGCAATAAAAATGACTGTTACCACAACTTTTTGAATAACGTGAACTTTGTTGTAGTCAAACCACTCCATATTAGAAAGAAAAGAACAAAACAGGAATGACTTTAAAAGTCCCAGCGGTCAAAGTCGCCACGCTCCCTTTCAAATACACAACCTCTGTGCTCACTTTTGGCGCGTCTAATCCTACTTAATATTCATTGCTGGCACCTATAAACATTACGCGTTTGACGTACGGCGAGTGTATCGGAAAACTCGCGACAAAACAATATGTCGAACGGCACGCGCCTTTTGTTTAAATATTCGTTTCTAATAAGAAGTGTTATTTTTTATCAATCAGTCGTTCATTGATCACGTCCTGATCAAATCTGATGACAATCCAATCAGGATTATGCAGATGTTGGCGGTGTGATAAGGAGGAGATGTCAAAGGAATCTTGATCACAGAGCATAGCGCCACAGCCAAATGAGGTTTTTATAAAAAATTGTAAAGTTACCCGATTTTAATAGGCTTTGATTATAGTTGTAATACGTGATTAGGTACTAAATTAGACAGTTGGTCAATAACCTTAGTCGAAGAGAGACAAACAACGCCAAAAGGGAATGTTCCAGAGTACATAAGGGTGTTGTAAGTTTAATAAGCTAAAAGAAATAAATCCAACTTGCGCAGAACGTTAGCTATGCCCAGACAAAAAAAGAGAATTAAATAAGAGACATTGAACATTTCACATCTTTGTAACATTTTAGAGTGTGCGATGCATTAGTCAGTTTAGTTTTTAAAATAAATTTATTACTGAAAACTACTGGGTAATGTTCTTGAGTTACTACTGAAAGTACTGACATATGTGTTACCTTGTTAGATGTGATGTCGCCATGCCGTTGCAGGTATGGGTCTTGTTAAAGCGTGAGCCTCGGTGTTGTTCCCTCATTACCCAGGAGATATGGGTTCAGCTTGAGATCTTACCTTAGGCAAGACACCTACGGCCACATATGTCTCAATTGACTCAGCTGTAAATAGATAACAGTAATACATGCATATATTGTTGGCTCTTTTTGTAACAGGGGATTGGTTCCATCACGCCTGGTGTCTTGGTGGAGCGGTTAATAGTTGACAAAAAAAATCGTAATCGAGCTCAAATAAATCTATATAAAAAAGTCTTATTGAAACTATAACGAATTCACCATCACTACATTGCATTTGTGCAATATTCGTGTGCTTGGTGAAATATACCTGTCTGTGGCATGATTCAATAAAGATCACGTAGTGTATGTCAGAGTTACACGCGCAGCTTCAGTTTGTGAGTAGATGAGGTTGGTTGAGATTTGGGCGAAAAAGCAACTGGTAGTTCTGTGATCTTCTATATCGGTCCATAGAAGAGAACAGAATTAATTTGAAGACGGATATCAAAAATCTTTGACGCGGTTACTCAAAGTAGGGAAAAGTGTATAAATCAAAGCACTGAAAGTGCTGATAGCAAGTGGTTTACTGACACTATTGCAAAGGAAGTGACCGCAACCAGGTGGGTTCAATTTTGTATAGGTCACTGTGACCTTGACCATTGACTTTCTGACCCAAAACGAATAGTGATCATTTACTCAATAAGACTAACCATCCTGTGAAGTTTGAAGGATGTGGGTCATATGGATCTCAAGTTATTGAGCGGAGACGGACGGTGGGACAGACAGAGGGACAGGACAAAAAGAATATGTATCTCCCATTGGGGTGGGGTTGGGGAGAGATACGTAATAAAAGTCATAAAACAAATGTAATGTAGACGCGTATTTGAAATGAAAACTGCGTTTGGAACAAACAGAAATTAAAAGTAATGTGACATATTATTCCAGTCTGACTTAAGTGCACAATCTTCCTGAAGTAGCTTTTCTTCCGGGAAATAAAGACTTTAGTTTCGCTTTCAAAACATTAAAATCAAAGCTCTGATTGGCATGCGGAAAGGTCGGAACTTGGGCTTCTATCAGTCGTGAGGAGCTGCTTTTAATTAGATTTCACATTGCTCTTAATCAAGGTAAACCTTACTTGATTTGAGTGATTTCGTGTATGCAAATGGAAAGGGTTTCGAATTGATGCTCACTGCAACTTCAGATTATGCTAAACGTATCTGGTAATTTAAAATTACTGTTAAGGTACAAGCGATTAATATTTGAAGAAGACGTACTATACAGTGTATATTACTATGTAACCCATGTAACTCAATTTTCAAATTGGAGTCTATGACACTATACCGTAGCTCTAGTTCTAGTTCTACATGGTACTCCCAACAATCATTACTGATTATAACAGGGACAAATGTTATAAAATGAGTTAATTCGTCAGGTGCAAAATTAAAAGGAACTACAGAACTATGATTTAAAACAAAGTGAAAGAGTGACCTTGAAGAGAGGAACATTGTACAGTCGCACAGCAAAAATACTAATAGGGCTGGACTGTACTGTGCTGGGGAGGCCATTATAAAGACGTGTTGTATGGGTGGGGATTCAGATGAAACTGGGTTCGAGACTGCGGAATTAGGTAATTAAGGTTCCTTGTTGACTTTAGGTAGTTATGGTTGATGCATATACAGGTAAGTTATTCTCTGATTTGGGGAACACTTCTTGTATGGTTATGGTTGTTACAGACATATCGAACTACTGTTTTTTCAACTTTTTCGATCTGGTAATTAGGGTTTTGTTATGGGTGCCAGACAGTGAAGCAGTACTCCAGCTCAGCACGGGCGTAGGTGTTATTAGCTTTAAATTTAACTTTCTGGATTCTAGTCTTGATATTTCTGTTAATGAATCTGGGGGAATTTGCGGTTTTGTCACAGATATTGTTTATGTGGGAAGACCAATCTAAATCTTTGCTTATTACTGTATTTTGCGGGTGATATGGACGACCTGGCACTTACTGGGGTTAAATTTCCATGTCCCACAACTTTCCCCAAGTTTCAAGTTTAAAGTCATTTTAAAATTGTAACATTTGACAATCCGAAAAGGATTCAGCTGCAAGATAAACGACTGTGCCGTACCTGGGAGCTGAGCGTGTTAGGGAGTTCATTTAGTGTAGAGTAGGCAGGACAGAGCCCTGGGAGACCCCGATTTTAACAGGGACTTGATCAGATCTGTAATATGACCTTTAACCACGTGAGATATACCTGTTAAAAAGGACCGGATCCAAGACACAGTACGCATTCTTGGAGTTTGAATAGTAATTTAAGGTGGATGACTTTGTCGAAAGCTTTACTAAAATCAAGTAGCACAAGGTCGGTCTGTTTTGACTTTGCCGAAAGCTTTACTACAGTCAAGTAGCAGAAGGTCAATCCGTTTACCTGAGGTGAGATTATTGGATAGTACATGAACTAACTCAATGAGCTGGGTCTCACAGGACCGTCTTTCAATGAATGCATGTTGCAGCTCTTAGATTAGGTTGTATTTTGAGAAATGTGTGAACAGGCTATATGCAATATTGTGTGTTCTGGGAGTTTTCATAGAATACACGTTATCGAGATGGGCTTGTAGTTTGCATGGTCGTTAGTACACTGTATCACTTTTTTAAATAGTGGTTTAGTTTATTTTAGTTTATTTATTTTAGCTCGATTGTGAAGCAAGCTTGAAGCTTATCGAATCACCCTAGGAAAAAATATGAATACAGTGTCGGGTATTGCAGGGCATTTCCTTTTTCCTAGGGCATTCCTACATAGCTGGGACAGAGACAAGGAAGGAAAACCTGGAAAAAATACTGGAATTGTTTATTAATGATATTTGCTTGACCAAGATTATCTGAGATGATTTTACTAAATGTTCTTGTCTAATCTTTAATGGGAGCAACGCCTTGGTTATCTTGTCTGGCATTTCTTTAAGTGAATAAAGGTGTTTAGTGTTGAATTTCGTAGTGTCTGTGTTTTCTGAATGTTGGATGTTTAGCATGTTTTCTATATATGTCTCATATGATTTCTTTTTTTTGTGCCGAATGAGATGTTTGATAGTCCTGAAATTGCTGAAATATTGATTTTGACCCCTGTGCAGCTTGACCTTTTTAGAAAGTATGTCCCTTTTTCTTATCAATATTTTTATGTCTTGTGTGGCCAATGAAAGAAGTTTCTAATAACTTAGTTTTTAATTGAGACAAGATTTGATATGGCTTCTTCTATTAAGATTTTAACCCTGATCCAGCTGGGGGTTTTGAACTGGAATGACCTCTGTATCATTTAAGATGTTGACCTTGGGTCTGTTGATAAAGTGCTTGAAGTACTAGTAATCCCATTAAGTTTTCCCAAATAATGGGATGTCTCTATTGTGTTTGTTTATTTACGAAGGGTTTGAGCCGAGCTCGTGAAATGACTATATCATAGTCTGAAATACCAGCCTGGATGTTGTATACTTACTTGTGCTTACTATTGTGGGGTTTGTTGTAAGGAAACGGTCAAAAACCTTTTCATTACGTGTTTGGGAATTAACCATTTGCATGAGATCAAAGTCATCAAGGTTCGAGACAGATATATGACAGAGTGTGTGTGCTGTTTGGTTTCATTGTGGATATGTGGTCAGATTGCCAGGCGAGGTTGTAGGGAGTGTTAAAGTCACCACAGATCCTTTTGGTGCCTTTAGGGGTTTGATGAGATCCAGTGACCTTTCGAACTCAAGGAAACTCATGATATCATTTTCCTTTTGTCTGTCTCACTTGTGATGTGGTGGTTTATAGTAAGCCAGGACTCGGCCCTTATGACAATATATGAACTGTGAGTGTCAAATAGGACGTAAAATTCATGTTTTTGTTGACAATGGTCTGTCAGCTCAGTTACATGACCTTGAAATTAGCGTAAGGAGGAGTTGGACACTGACATGGAGGGACTGGCACAGAAATATCGTTTGGGAGGAATGAATAAATGTTGCGATTACTTGTAGTTGAGTTGCAGGGGCTTGAGAGAGTTTAGATATTGACTGAGTTACAGTGTGACCAGAGGCAAGAGAATGAGGCGTCTTGTTGAGTTGTCCCCTACACCTTGGCAATCAATGTTGTAGTACCTTTGGCATTTGTCACATCCTTCGAAAGGGTGTGATCTGTGTCCAGAACTTGGATACCACTTCCACGTGGGAAACTAGGACCTGGGTCAGGATTTAGTTCAATATCTACAGACATTTACATTAGATCGAGGGACAATAACACAAGAGATTTGGAGTATTTTAATTTAACTGGGAAATCGAACGTGTATGACAAACTGGACAAGTTATACAGATTTCTCTGGTGTAAAATGGTTTGGCCTGGTGCACGGCCTAGACTGGCTCATATTAGCCCTCCTAGGTGACATAAATTTCCATAAAATGGCTGTTAGAGCAGAAAAACGTACACAAATACCAATGTGCATGTTGAATATGGCAACCGGCGGTGGATAAACGTAAACAAAAACCACAGGTGTTGTCTAGTTAAACACCTTGTCTAGTTAACCACGTATTTTATTGCGAATTCTATCAGGTTATCTTGTTACATATTCGCGAACACTCTCCAAGTAAGATAAATATCTAGTTAACTAGATAATTAACACGAATGTAAGACAGTTATCTTACGGCAGAAATCCATCACAATAGTATCAGTTTATTTACATGTTCAAATTGTCGTAGATCTCCTGAGTGAAGCTTGCTAGCTGGGTGTCACAACTATATGTTTAAACTTATAGCCATGCTGATACTGACAAAGGAGACCATTTCCATCTAGGTTAGTGATACGATGATATGATATGCACCGTATACATGCACATCTTTGTAAATATTTAGTGTGATTGTGTACAAGAAATGTTCTTATATGGTTTGTAACAGAAAATACAGTATGTGTCTGGTTAGAAGATTTGCTATTGTAGTCCGTTTATACCTGTTCAATTACAGTTAGTACAAAGTTGGGATTCTGGGTTCGTAGCGATATATCAGTATGTGTTTTAGATAATCTACATATACTCAAATATTTGAAGTGGTCTTTAAATATTTGGAGAGCTCTCTAATTCAATTAATGATATCAAAATTTGATTCAAAGCGCGCAATTGATATAAAAAATTAAAGTGTATTTCAACTGTTTTTTAAGAGCTCTGTAATTGAATTGAAGAGGGCTCTAATTGATTTGAAGACCTCTGTAGTATTGTTTTAAAGTTCGCTTCAAATTTAATAAGAGAGGTATTGAAGTCAAATAGAAACCTCTCTAAATCAATTTTAGCGCGGTAAAATGCAATTTTAGATATCTTGAATTCATGCAAAATCTACATATACTCAATTATTTGAAGAGGTCTTTAAATATTTGGAGAGCTCTGCTTAATATTTGGAGAGGTCTATAAATCAATTAAAGATATAAAAAATTCGTTTGTAGCGCGGTTTAAATCCATTGATTTGGAGACATCTATGATTCAATTGAAGAGGTCTCCATTTGAATTGGAAACCTCTATTATTGTTTTACAGCACGTAAGAAATAAATTAATTATATCAAAAATTATTTTGAGAGGTCTATTATTGAATTGTACCGCGCTTCAATTGTTTTATTTGAGAGTTCTGTATTTCAGGGTTGTTAATGGATTGCGATTAACAATATTGAAGAGCAGTACAATTAAGTAAGAGACCTCTCTAAATCATTTTTTGATATCATTGATTAATTACAGAGCTCTCCAATTATTTAAAGACCTCTTCAAATACTTTAGTATATGTAGATTTGGCATGTATTACATCGAATTCAAGATATCTAAAATTGAAATTCACCGCGCTCAGATTGATTTAGAGAGGTCTCTATTTGAATTCCAGACCTTTCTTATTTAATTTGTAGCGAGCTTTAAAACAATTAACATCGCAACGACAGGCAACTACGAAGGCGATCCCGTTCCAGAGAAGGAAGACCTCTGTGACAGTGGCGTCTGCTGTGCGATAGGCAATCAACGCTGGAACTACTAGATCTACAGCATCGTCTACGATCACACACCCGGTCACACCTCCGACAATGTCTTGTCAAGAGAAGCGGCGGCGGCTGGTATTTTGGCTATTATAGGGTTTTTACAAATTTCAAAATTTCAGCGTAGGTAAACAGGTCAAATATTCATGCATCTTCATTTTAATAACATAATTAATACACATGTCGATACATTTTATTCTCTTTTTTCGATCATTCACTTAAATTTTTCACCAAAAAGATAAGACAGATAAAGTAGGTCAATAATTTATTAAGGGGGTGCGAATTGAAATACAAGATATTTTATTGACCCTGTTTTTATGGAGACTAACATATGCTAGTTAATTTCTGGAAAAATAATGATGGGTCAATGACTAACTTTTCGCAATATATCTTTAGTGATACCCTATCAGATCAAGCTGCTTAAGCAGAATTAGCTAAATTTGGTATTATAAATGTTTATGAAGCTGGTGTAGTTTCAGAATGGATATCACTGTCTAATCTTTTCTTATGTAGTATATTATACTTTAGGATGAAAAATTAGAGATAGTGGTATTTCTATCATCATCTGAAAAAATATTACACTCCTTATTATTACCCCACCCACTTTACTTAAATTCATTTTTTTTCATTTTTTATTCTACAGTTTGGTTAAAACTTTTGTTTTAGAATGCAAAAATAAAAAATGGGGGTCAATGTGCATATAAGAAAGAAATTCAATAAAAACTGACAAAAAATGTGTTTTTTAGATTTCGACGAGCTTTGAGATATGACGGCATATGTCTGTAACAAAGAACTGTAAAAGAAACTAATTATTAATGATTTTTTATATCCTAACAATTCATTTTGTAATACAATTTGAATTATGTAAATGTCCTAAACGATTTTTGAGAAATGACTATTTTTGTACCCCTACCCCCATTTTGGCATATGACAAAATTTTTCAATTTAGTCACCAAATGTGAGATCAAAATATTTTTTCTCAAAAAGTTCAATTTTTACACTAAAACATTCCTATTGTGCCTAAGTTTACTACTGCATAATTGTTTTTTCCAGTTAACTCATCATTTTTTAAATATAACAAATGTAAATTTCCGGAAGTGCAAAAATCCAAAACCTCACCAGTGACTCCCCTTAAAGGAGATTTTTGTATTACAAACAAAATGCGTATGTTTCAAAGCCAAAATTCAAAAACAGTTAGGCTTCCACGATCCAGACATACAAACTAGGTACGTCAATCGCACTCACATATCTCATTGGTCACCGCGATTGACCTACTTTTGGCAACCAGTCAAATTCATTCTTGGCTGAAACTGACTGGAAATTGCAGTCAGGTAAATCTCTCCTTTTTTGGACTCAGAAAAAACACATTTTGTTAAGTGTATGCATGGCAGGAGACATGCCGAGGTCTCGTCCAAGAAAACAAGCTAATATAAATGCTCTCATGGACGGACCTTTATAAAATTTGCTTTAAATCAAACATATAAAACATTTAGAGATGTCTTCAAATCAATTAGAGAACTCTTCAATCCAGTTGCAGATCTCTTAAAACAGCTGAATTACACCTTAATTTTTGATATCTTCAATTGAATGGGACAGATCTACAATTGATTGCACGCTTTAAATCATTTTTGATATCATATATTTAAAGACCTCTCTATTACAATTATTGCGAGCTATAATTATTTGGAGATATCTCTTATTGAAATTGAGACCTCTAAAATTATTTGAAGAGCTCTCCAAATATTTAAAGACCTCTTCAAAATTTGAGTATACTGGTATGTAGATTTGGCGTTCCATAGATGTCCAATTGACCAAACAATTTTCAGATGTACAGTAGATGTAGACATTTTCTCAAATACACGAAAAGTATTTTTGACAGAACTTTCCTCTCAACATAACCAAATTTTGCATGCAATGTGTTATCTTAGTCGAAGTTTACCGACAGTTGTGTAAGTGCTTTGATTGGAGTGACTCATGATGCTGAGAGTAGCTTCCCTTGAGTAAAAGTCATCCGATAAGGAAGTGACGTCCATTTACTGAAATCATTCAATAAATGAAAACAATTTACAATTAATAAGTCATTTTATTGCCTGTCTGAAAGATATTCAGTGTTTAAATAGTTAGTCAAAATGGTTTTAACCTAAATGTGACCTATGAGCACTCGTTCCAAAAATAGTTTGGAAGAAACAGAAAGTTGAAGAGCGTCCGCCATTTTGGCTTTTTTCCCCAGTTTTGTTCTTTAGAATGGCTAAAAAGACATATGATTTATTGTTTAAATTGTTGCTCATTGGTGATTCAGGGGTCGGCAAAACTTGTTTGTTATTCAGATTCTCTGATGATGCATTCAATACAACATTTATATCCACCATAGGTAAGCAGATTTCCCCTCCCACATCGGACTAATTTACAAATCACAGATCTGATGTCTCGCCCATTGGCGATGTCAAGACTTTTCATCCCTTAGATGGTTCACCCCTAGTCATTTCAATATATTGAAACCACTAGTCTAGGGATGAAACATTTAGCAGTTGAAAAGCCTTGACACCCACCTCGGGCACCTGACTGTCAAGTCTTGACTCTGATTAATTAAAGAACAGTGTGCAGTGGTGTACTTCCATCGAATAGGCAAATGTGTAGAAATGATTTGTTTAATTTGACCTGTAATGTTGGACTTTAAAAAAAATCATTTTGTCTGATGAGTTTCTGTTAGACTTCTCGACTTGCAAATAATTATCAGGTCTTGGAAAGTGCTTGCCAATATTTTACAGATTATCTGTAAATTTACGGATATTTTATAGATTTAAAGATGATTGATCTATAAATTTACAGAATGGTCTTTCAAATGATTTAAAATTAACACAATTAAAAATTTCTGCACTTTTTAATGCCGGCACATGTGTTTGGCTCTTAAACAAAGATGTTTCAAGTTGGTTTCTGGACATGCTGAACAAAATGTTTACTTTGAAAATTTGAAGAAAAAAAATTTCTGAGTCAAACCAAATTCAATGAATCTCTGTATGTAGCCCTTAAGGTGTCAAGTTGATAGTTCCCCTTGTATGATTTTGCTAAATCAACAAATATTTCAAACATTTTCATAACTAATCTCAGTAAATCTGTAAAATTTACATACCAATCTTTAAATTTATAGAATATTTGAAGATTTACTGATAAGCTGTAAACAAAGCACTATCCTAGACCTGATTAATTCATTAGCCTGATAAATTATTTAATAATACTGTTAGTAATAGTTATAATTTAATGTTTCTATGTAACTTTTCATTAGAAATTGTAATGCCTAGATTAAGAGTTGCTGCCCAGGACAAACAGTTATGAGCTCACATATCTAGTGTTTTTTCCCGCTTAGTTTTGTCTTTTTACATTCACTTAATAAGCCAGCTTACTTTCTATGATCGTATTTTTCCTGGTATGTGGCATCTGCCATAATATCCACCACAACAGATAAGAGTATTGTCCCTTGCATGATTTGAGTTATTCCTTTCAAAGTTCCAAAGAGAAAAGCTGATAATATTGCTTGTGTATGCCATACGTCGTTGCTGTTCAGGCTCTACACCAAACATGACACTAAAACTGTGGTGTTAGTAAAAACAGTGTGGCAGTTATTATAAAAACACACAAGATTGTCGGATTTTCTTGTGAAGCAACTTCGTTTATAAAAATGAACCTCGTCTAGGGAGTAGGGACATTGCCCTAGACGGTTGTTTGTGAAAATCATGGTGGATGTTGCTATTTTTCTTATTTGAGTCGACCAGGTACTTCTGTTGTAAAATACAAAAGTTAAGATCTGAGAAAAATAAGATCATATTTTGTTAGTTGGGTTCTTATATGAATGTCAGAAGATAAAACAAGACCAGAAAAAGCATAATCCCATCCGCAAGCTTTTGCAGATGTGGTCCAGTAATATAAATATTTGTCTGGTTGTACTGGAACTTAACACGTCTGTATATGATGGCAGGTGGTACACGTACAAGTCAGAGCACAGTTATTCATAACTTGAGCCATTAAGTCTGCCTCTGTGGTAGAGTGATTATAGTTGTTGACTTTAAAATCATTGCAATCATCTCTCATGGATTGAGGGTCATTGGTTCAAGCCCTGCTACTGACCTTGACTCTCTATGTGAGAAAGTTAGCACTTCCTTACTGAAGATAGGGTTGTAGTACTGGTCCATCCCAAGAACAATGGTTAGGTAGACGGCCTCTGTACAAATGACTGAAATACGGTTGAAAAGGGCGTTAAGCCCATGCAACAAATTGAGCCATTGATTCTGTTACAACTAATAAGAAATTTACTTATTTGCAGGTATTGATTTTAAAATTAAAACAGTGGAACTGGGAGGAAAGAAGATTAAGCTGCAGATATGGTAAATAAATAGAAATAAAACATTTGTCCAGTCAGATCATAGTCTACAAATCTCTATTAATTAAACACCCATATGTGGACAAAACATTTACTATCAGACTTAACGGATCTAGTATGGACAAGCCCATTTCATAAATTACCAGTGGTATTGTAAAGCGCTTTAATTGATGGCTGAAGGTGTAGAGAACAGAAATCACTAAAAGAATTATGGGGTACAAGTGAGGACAAATGTATGATCATACGGGATTTGAAATAATCGACGGAGTAACTGCAGGTGAATGGCAAATTAAATTTCAGTTATACTGAATTAAGTACTCGTAGAAATTGATATTTTTATGGGTACACTGTGCTATTTAGTTTTAAGTAAAACGTTTGAACCACACACAGTACTACATGTACCTAGATTAGAAAAAGGACAGTACAAATTTAGATACTGATTAGGATAATGGTTTTACTGGTTGTTTGTCGCCAATATTACATTGGCTGTCTTGAAACAGCAATCAATTTAAATCACATGTATGTTTCTGCAGGGACACTGCAGGCCAGGAAAGATTCCACACAATTACCACTTCATACTACAGAGGAGCAATGGGAATCATGCTTGTGTATGATATTACAAATGCCAAAACTTTTGAAAATATTTCAAAATGGTTAAGAAATATAGATGAGGTAAGATTCTTTGGTGGATACACACATGGGATTGTTTATATATTCTATATATACTTTCTTTAAAAAGGTTTAAAATTAACAGTTTCACAGAGAAAAAGTAAACAGCATCATCTCTTTAAGATCTGTAACCAAATGGCTAAGATTACTGAATTGTAAAACCACACTTACCTCTTGGCTGCTGAGATGTTGGTTTCCACCCATTCCTTACGGGGGAAAGTTGGTGGAAAAGTGTCTGTAGTAAAAGTAGTAAGGTTTACTTCCAGCTGTTTAATATGTAACCCTACTTGCCTGTTGAAAAATTGGGAAAATTTGGTTGCAAACAAATAAAGCAAAAATATTATTTTACCAAGAAGCATCTTGGTATTTCAATCATGGAAACATGCAGGTATTTGTGGTTTCAGCATGTTCTTCAAGTTTTGTGGAATCATTAATGTCCTTGATCTGTTGTTGTAAAAAAGTGACAGCTTGCTGGGAATATATTGATTTGTTATACCTGGTTTTACAGCATGCCAATGAAGATGTTGAGAAGATGATTCTTGGGAACAAATGTGATATGGAAGACAAGAGACAGGTGTCAAAGGACAGAGGGGAGGGGGTAAGTTATTGCAAACTTTAATTTTGGTAAGAACTATTTCCAACTGAGGTGAAAGTAACACATATAGATTACAATGGTGGTGCCATTCCAGCCTGTCTGAAACATTGGTTTTAGTGTTACTGTGATAAATGATGTAAAAATTGTATTTTGATGAAACTGAATGCTCTGTGTAATTGTAAAATTGTTAAAGGTCCAATACTAAGGAAAGTGAAAATTCAAATATACTTTAAAAAGCACAAAAATAAGTTTTTTTTAATAAAAAATGAAAGTTGGTAATGCCTAGAGATTCTAAACAAATCAACAGTACATGTACAATTATTTTTCTATGCACTTTATGAAGAAAGTTAGATCAAGACCTGGGTGGTTCAATTTTGTTGATTCACTGAGATTTCAACATAATACACATATTTTTCTTCATGTTGCAAACACTTTCTGTAAATTTTAACCTGCCAATCTTCATTATTTAGTGTCTTGCATAAGGTAAACTGCACTTGTCCATTGAAATAAATTCAATAAAATTGTACGGGCTTAGAAAGGACCAATTTGACTTAGAAATGGTGAAAATTTGAGTATAACCAAAGAATTAGTGCCCTTTTGAGGTTGTTCATCTTTGTAATTTTGTGGTAACGTAAAGTGAGATTATGATTAAAATTCATAAATATTGGGCAAGTTATGGCCCTGTATAATTATAAAAACTTTAAAAGAAACAGGTAGACAGAATTATAACTATGTTTTAGTCCACTTTAATGAAGGTGATGTATAGACCTTTTTAGATCTAATACTTTGCAAAACTAGATTCCAATCAGTAATGCCTGAAACATTGATTGGATTGAATTTTGATTGGTTACTAAGCACAGATAATAGGGCTATTGAAATAGGCACCAAACTTACTTTGTCTGCATTTTTGTTGTTGCTGACTCAGATTTTTGCTTCTGGATGTATTTCTTAGATGTACTCGGAGAATTGCTGTCAAATATTGAGATATACTACCTGGTGTCGTTTAGTTATTCTGGATACTTTAGTTGCAAAGGATGAGAGCTGTTACATAATTAGTTCCTCTGTCCATTACACACAAAATCGAATTTTCTTTTAAATCTGGAATTGTAACGGGCATCTTCTCAGAAAGAAAAATATGACATACTGCATCGAATGTGACCATGTTGTTGTTGAAAATTTGAGTATAACAAAAGAATTAATAAATTATATTTTGCCTTTTCAAAAACGAAAGTAGGTTTTTCAGTTTTCAAATATCTTTGTAATTTTCCAGAAGTCTCCTAGAGAGGCTGTAAATAGGTTGTACATAAGTAAGCATGCCTATTTTGAATAATAATTGAAGAACTTTACTTCCGATGATGTGCAAAGTATATCTCTGACTGTTTATAATATTCAATAAAGCGAAAGTAGGACAAAAAGACCACCCAGGTCAATCTAAGAAAAAACACAAACATTCGCTCGTTTTTCTGGAGCAGTATTTCAAACAGGTAAATACTCCACGGCTATTGTAAAGATTTAGAAGCCAGTTTTAAACTGTGTTTCCCTGTTACAGTTCCAGATTTAAAAGAAAATTTGATTTGATGTTAGTAATGGACCTTTAATACATACATGTCAGTTTGTTCTTGCAAACAACACACACACTTTCATGGAAATCTTATGCATCATTACCTGTGGAATTATATAAACATCGATTAACTAGCTTATTTCTGTGTACAGTGCAACCTTTCAGGAGCGCACACCCTTGGGAACACAGAAATGTGAGAGGTGTTGTTTTGGAGATATTGATTCCTGATATAATTGATGTGATGGGAAAGAAAACATGTGTTGTTTGGGGAAGGTTGGACTGTACATTGTATTTAACATTGAATATTGTTTCCATTGCTATATTGCATTGTAATTTTCTTTGTTTAAGGAAAGGTCTTTTAGACCCCTCTTCCATGTTCTGTAATGTTTATATTGTATTTTCAGATTGCAAGGGAACATGGAATTCCATTTTTAGAAACCAGTGCAAAAGCTAATATAAATGTAGAAAAAGCTTTTATGGATTTAGCACAAGCCATATTGAATAAAGTATGTATTTTTCTCCATATTGTTTTTACTTTCCATTAAAGCAGGCATCTACTGCTCAGTGTGTCAGTTTGTTCTGATTTAATTACTCACATGTTACCCCCATTCAAAGGAAATTGTCATTTTATTACAAACTCCTCCCATATTAAGCATTAATTTAAGTGAAAAAAAGACTTCTCTTGGCAAATTTTTTGTCCACAGGACTTCATTCATTGTGAACTATATTTAAAGACAAGGTTTACTACAGTTGGGCTTTATTCAGTTATTTGTCTTCCTTCTTTACCCATGGTTTATCTTCCCCCTTCATTGCTCTTTTTTTTTACTATTTAAAGACAAGGTTTACTACAGTTAGGAAGACAGACCTTTCAGATTTAGTCAGATTGCTAGAAATTTTCGGAAATGCTAGATGTACAAAAACTTTTCATTTAGTGTTGAATGAGAATGTTTGTGCCAATTGGTTTTATTTGGCAAGAAATAATCAAGGAAGTTTGTCCACATTTCTAAAATGAAGATGATCCTGTAGAAAAGCAGGGCCTCTTTGGGTTAGGTCTATTTTC
Organism: Saxidomus purpurata; assembly: GCA_022818135.1. Classification (NCBI taxonomy): domain Eukaryota; kingdom Metazoa; phylum Mollusca; class Bivalvia; order Venerida; family Veneridae; genus Saxidomus; species Saxidomus purpurata. The sequence continues at coordinate 37,700,896 of JAFMSR010000005.1, read as the reverse complement.
CCTATGTAACCAATATACTTAAACTTAAATAATCTTCATTGAAGCCAGGGAGGCAAAATTATGATAGAATATGGAGGAGATATATTGTTTTTGCCATGGATGTCTGTGTCTGTCCGTGCTTACATTTGGATACTTAGGTGGCTATAGGAACAATAGGTAACAGTAAATACTCTTTAATGTCATTCATTCCGTAAGCTCTTAGGTGGCAATTTTTTCTCTTACGTGGCTACAATAACAATGGAGAGAACAATAGAGTTGCCACATAAGTATGCATATGTTTGAATGTCCGTCTGTCTGTCTGTCCGGTAAAATTGTGTCCGATCTATTTATCCTAAACCCCTCGAAGGATTTTCATGAAACTTTGGTCAGATGTTCACCTCAACTTTGCGATGTGCAGAACCTTTGAACCAACCGCGTCGGCTTAAGGTCAACGCTCAAGGTCAAAGGTTCGAGCCTTGCATTTTGTGTCTGCTCAGTATCTTCTCAACCCCTCAAAGGATTTTCATGAAACTTGGGTCAGATACTCACCTCAACTACACAATGTGCAGAACTTGTGAACTAACCGTGCCTTCCCAAGGTCAAGGTCACAATTAGGGATCAAAGATGAGTAATTATTATGATTAGGATTTTAGAATAACTCACCACAAATATTCACCATATTGACAAGAGGTGTAGAGCACATGTTACAACAATCTTGGTTCAAGGTCACTGTTACTTAAAATAGAAAAAAAAGGTTTCCGCTGAATAACTCAAGATAGGAGTGACCAATTGCAATGAAACTTGTTGTGTAGGTAGTTTGCATGGAGAGGAAGCTTGGGATTGCATTGTGGGTCACTAGGGTCAAGGTCACTGTTACGAAAAATAATTTTAAAAAGATACATGTTTTTTTGTTTGAAGCAAAAGAAAAATATGATTGAAGCGAAACAAGTGTTTTATTTTCGGGGGTGGGGGGTCAAGGTCACTGTTATTATAAATAGATTTTATTTAGTTTTTAAATTGTTTGAAGCAAAAATAGCAAAAAAATTCAAGGTCAAGGTCACAAGGTTACTGTTACTGAAAATAGATTAAGATTTTTTGTTTAGTTTTGAAATTGTGTGAAGCAAATGAAAAGTTTTTTTTTCAAAGTCACTGTTACTTTACACGTAGAAATATATGTTCTTAAAGCTATTATGTATCTTAAAAACCTACTTCCCAAACCAGTTTTGACCTTGGTTCCCCACAACAGAGAGTGGTAATGTGTGTGTGGGGTAGAGGGGAGACATATATTTTTGTGTAAAAAACAACCCTCTAGTTGTATTCAATTCTGTACAAATGATAACCCCTTGCTAAAAGTTACCATGTACTTTAACATTGTCAGGTATATCTGTATCCAGTTTACTTTTACAAAAATTAACCAGGGAATTTATCATAACTTGTGCACAATATGGTTGGAAAACTTCATTGACAAATTAGTGTAAAAGTAGTATCAAAATTTATGTTGTTAAAGACAGTAGTTTAACAAAACCATGCCAGGTTAAATGCGTTATTATATTCATGTTCTGTTATTTCAGACACCAGGTAGAGATGCACAACCAAGTAGTGGTATAGATGTTCACAGAAATCAAGACACTGGAACAAAGAAATGCTGCTAATTAATAGTTAATATAAGTCAATGTATGTTTTAAACTCCTTGGCCAAGTAGTGTCACATGGGAAATTGCCTTACCAAGATAGTAGGGATGGTCTATACAAGACACAGATGATTTGAAAATGAAAATTTATATATTGGACTTCAAAAGTTTATTTGATGTTGAAACTTCAGTCTAAAAATGTTTGTTGAGGTGAGTAAGAGCAAAGCCAGATACAACTTGAATCAATTTTTTGATTATTTTCTTATGTGCGTCATAGGCTAGAATTTAACAGATGTCCGGTGTATTTCACTGTATTTTTCTGCATCATTAAACTAAGCTAGCAATGTGTGCAGATCAATGATGATTAAATGCTTTCCTTTATTTTTGTGCCATGAAAGTCCCATGATCACTTTGGATCCTACAGTCATGTTATATTAGCAAGAAAGATTTCTTACCAGTGAAATTGACCATTGTTTGTACAATAAACATTCCTAAAGCTGCTTTTTATAGCAAAAGTACATGATATAAATATAGCACAGTATTTTTTTTCAGTGATATTGCAAAAAATATGAAATACTTTCGACAACAATTTTGGTGAAGAAAATAGGTAAGATAAAAGATAACATACTTCAACATCCTTTTATAGAGTAAATAGAAGATCATTCCATCAGTAAATTCATTGTTTTGTGTATGAGAAGATTTAAAGTGACCATGAGACCTTAAAGTCCCAGGATCACTTTGCATTTACTGATATAGTAAAAAGATTTACTGATAGGATAATGATAGAACCATGTTCTATTCACTCTGAAACAGTGTTGACATATTCATTTCCATCATATTCAAGTGGTTTCTTCACGAAAAGGAGTTGCCTGAAAGTCTTTCTTATTGTTGCAATATCATTGAAAACATACTGCACTATATTTCTAACATGTCCATCGATTTAAAAAGAAAAGTTAGAATTTTTTTTTGTACAAATAAAGTTCATATCCGCAGGTCTTGGTAAAATGAGAGCTACTTGTAATTGTTATCCTGGGACTTAAATGTAGGGCCGGACAAAAGCTAGAATTTCAATCGCCAAAATCTTTAAAAATAATGATCTTTTTTATTGTGTTTACAAAGTTTGTATACCTTTACATTTTTGGAAAGCTCTTCTCAATATCAAAACAAATCAAACAAAACAGTTGATGGCGCTGATGATTGAAAAAAGACATAGTTCACTAAATGTAATAAAATTTCTTACTTTCTTCAACTTTTAAACAAGGCTTACAGCTAATGATAGCCCATGGTACTCAAAAATTTCATTGCATTTTATACATTGTTCCCTGCTTAAGAGAACCATCCAGTTTTGAAAACAGATGTTAGAGATCTGTGACTTCATTCCCGCAGAGAAGAGAATGGTGTATAAAATGCAACAAAACGTTTTGGTGCAGGAGGCTACTCCTAGCTGCAATACTTGTTTGAAAATTGATGATATGTAAGATATTTTACTAAATGCATTGTCCTACAAAAAAAATCTTTTTTGTACTCACAAGTGCAATCATTTGTTGTGTTTTCTTTTTTAGAGCTTGATAAGACCTTTCCAAAAACGATAGGTTTACATACTTTCTACATACAGTAAGATTCTGGCAAATGAAATTCTAGCTTTTGTCAAGCATTTCTATTTCCTGTTTAAAGAAAAAATCAGATTATACTAACTTATTTTAGTTCAATTGCTAAGAAAGCTTCTAAAGCTATGCATAGGTATTTTCAGTCTGTTGGGGGAATACCATTACAAGGTAGATCCCCATATTTGAGCAGAAATGTTGAAATGTACACGCATTAAAACAAGAAGATTTTGCATGGTTGTGCTCACATCATTGATGTTTGCTATCAGACTGCAGTGACAGTTCAAACATTTTGTGAAGTCAGTTTCCTTTGTGGTTGCTACGAAGCCTAAATTATATGTCCTTGCAGTTTGTATCATGAAAGCTGTGTGAACCACAGGATAATTTAAACTCATAGTCTTGTATTAAATAAGCTGGCGGAGCATTGAAACATGATCATAGGTGTTGCAATACTACTCTGAAACTAAGACCATAGTAAGTCTACTTCATTGACAATGTTGCTAACAGATAGGGGAAAGATTCCTGCAACAGGGAAACCCTTTTACCTTACAGACTAGCACCCATACCCAATCACCTTAGAAAAAGCCCTGAGATTGTTAAACTAATACAAAGTGTCCAATGTCCATTTAGAAGCTTCTTTTGGCTTTAGAAAAAAACTCATCTCAGTATTTTTTTGTGAAAGTGCTTTTAAAATGCTAGTCAGTGTTCACACAGTTTTCTTGGTGTAAATAAAACCTCACAAATGCTTTATGTGATTTTTTTTGTCGTGCCTGTATGATGGAAATGTGATGTCAGTATGGCTTTATTGCATTACATGTGTGTTTAGATCTGGGAGGATAGAGCATAATGAGAGTTCTGTGCAAAAAAGATCTAACTGAAACAAGTTGTTAAGTTGTAACTTTTTTGTGCTTAATTTCAAGCACTTCCCTGTATGTGTGTTGATGGACCCGCATTTTCACCAACCTTAATAGATTTAATATATTTTCCACATGCTCAAAAGCATCAATTTTTTTCTGTGTTTAAGGTGTATAAAAGACTGCATAAACAGTAGATGGAAATAAGTAAAACAGAAAAATACCTTATTGGTTTACTCCAGTATTTTGTATGCAGAGAAAAATATTTCAATAGACTGCATGGGACTTGCCATAATGCATTTATGTTTCAAGTTGATCCATAGGCATTGTTACTGTTTTTTTCACTCTAATATGTGTCCATTTTTATCTCTATAATCCCTACTTTGTTTTATTGCATGTATTGGGGACCCATTTGATAGGGTTTATGAAGGACCGGTCACAGACTATCGGTAAAGATAGAGAAGAAAATACTGAGCACAGTGGTCTAGTGGTTACGATGTTTTCTTGCCAGTCCAGAGGAGTAGGGTATCAGTTTCTGGTCAAGTCATATATGATGTGTATCCTTGAGCAGGTCACCTCTGTCGCTGCTTGACTTTGTGCTGAAATAACAGGCACTAGCTCTTTGATATGTTTTCGATCACAAATGGTGCGTTGAAATGGAATAATATAAGTTGGAATAACTTACTCTGGAAACTATCTGTATTTTATAGGAGCTGTGTTGATTGATAATTTCTTGATACATGTGGGTCTAATCTGTCAAAATATATGTTCAACAGAAAATTATTTTTATACCCCTATATACTGGAGTTCAACTTGTCCGTCTGTCTGTACACATTTTCTCGACAACCACTGCCCAGATAACAATGAAAGTTGACATGAGTGATTAGTGTTAAGCCTTTTTTCACAGTTACAGTATTAGTACATATTTTTTGTCGGGCTTTTTCTAAGCAGCCACTGGATGAAAAGGGAATGTGATCAAGAGAAAGAGTCTTTTAGGTTTTCATGTATCCATTCCTGTGTCAAAGCCACAATGGGGGCATTAATCGCCTTCAGTTATAGTTCTAGTTAGACTCTGGTTACATACAAGCTTCGTTAATGTCTGCTCCTACCTAATATTTTTTCAAAATCGTTTGTAATTGACTATTTGATTATCAGTTTGGAAGCGAGAGTCTGATGAACCTCAATGTGTAGACATAGCATCTTGTTTCCTGTAAGAAGGGGCTGTTTATAGGAGTCATGCTTGGGTATTTCATTTTTGGGATCATGCATGTTAAGCAGTTTGATTGATTTTCAGATAATTAAACAAAATGTTCACCATTAGCAGACTGTCAGTTACTGCCTGGATCTAAGGTCAAAGTCACATTTAGAGGTCAAAGGTTTGTGACTACAGAGCCATATTTCTTTGTTTGAGCTGTTATTTTTGGGATATTACCGTAATCACATTTAATGATAGATCTAGTTAAGTTAACACTGTAGTTTTAATTGCGTGAACTGTCCCAAGTGCAACAGACGAATGATTGTGGTGTCACTCTATATCTTTATGCTTGGTGCTTTAAAACTTTAAAAAGTTGGTAAATGAATAATCTAGTTCTGCTCTACAAAATCCAACCATCCGTGTCTGTGAGTAGTACAGTGTTGTGAGCAATACTGTGTCTGTGAGAGTACAGTTCAGATCAGGTCTGTGATTGTTGGGTCATGTCCAGATAAGTAAAAAATGGACTGATGTTTAAAAAATGAAAACTGATTTATAAATGCAAGATTTTTTGGGTCTGAACATCATAAAAATTGCCTCAAATTGAAGAAAATAACAAGTGATGTATGCTTAACAAATTCAACTGAAATACATTCGTTTTTCTGAACATCATGGGGAATAAAAATAAATTTTTACAACTTGCAACAGAACTGAAATAGGCCTTAAAACAGCTAATTCTATAAACGAGGTGTGAGAAACTATACATTCAATCTTTACCGTGACTTTTAAAACTAAAAGATGTTTGGTTTTGTATAGCAGAGCTTAATTGTGATTACATGTCATGTATTTTGCATTTCACATCATTAAACAATGTTGTATAAGATTGTAATGAAAATTTCTGTATAGTTTTCAAATAATTGTATTTTAAGACTGCCTGTTGTTGTCAGATTGTGTGAAAAATACTCATTTAAATAAGTTAATTTTTGTGAGCCATGAATTTTACTTGTAATTTTAAATTCAGAACTGGTTGATTATAAGGTAATTTAGTTATATTACGTAATGAACATACAATTTTATTATACTCAGTTAAAATTATAGCAGAGATAATATATATTGTGTTTAAGTTGATTTTTTTTCTTTATGAGTAAGGCAATACATCTTTAATGTATTTTTAGTGTAACTTACACTGCTCATACTGGCACTTATTTACTTAGATTAGAAAAGATAGGTACATGTTTATTGGTACACTGGGGAAAATTGAAAATGATTAGCATAGTTGTTTAGGTTTCTGTTATTTTTTCATATTCCAAGCCTCGAAAATAGAAGTGAGTATTATAAGAAGAAGGGGATTTAGTTGCACATGTTCTGTTGAAGATTTGATTAGAAAGTTACTGGTTTTGTTAACATTTTTCTTTGTTTTGAAAATGAATTTCAAGTACCAGCGAAAAAAAACATGCAGCAGTGGTGAAGTTAAAGTTGCACACTATAGTGTCATTTGTGTTATATTTTTCTCATGTGATCAGCTCCAAGATTAGGTACCTAGTAACCAACTACAGAACTATTAAAATCAGTCAGTTATGATTCATTGTGTATGAGGATCAAGCCAATGTTCCAGAATGTCACATTGTGGTTTGCAGTGATTTATCAACCTTGTGTAATCACCTTATTTTGACAAAGCCACAAATTGAGAAAAAAAACTGTTCAGTCAACTTTTAGCGTGTGTGATCTATGATTGTTCTTCACAAGGGAAATATTTACAGCAGCATTATTATGGTGCAATTTTTAATGGACAAAATTATTTCAGTCATTAATAGGAAGTAAAGTTACATGCTTTTAACTTGTTAAAATTCAAAAATTCATTTGGTTTGTGTTACTGTTCAAAAGCTTATGTAAATAGTTTGTGTTTGAGAGTTAAATCCCATATCTATATTCAGTAAAATCATAAACATGTGAACATATTTGGAAAAGTATTATGAAGGGTTTTATGAGATTGAATAGTAAAAGTGAGACATTTGTTAAGTAAAATAACATTTAGTACATGAAATGTGTTATAGTACCACTGTTACTTCTGAAATATTTTGCATAATATACATGTCAAATTATATTTAATTAAATGATAATTTGGTAATTGATAACATTGGTGATTGGTATACAATGCTAAATTTGTATTTCTTTGTTTTATTCTTACATGTAAAATTTAAATATTATATTTTTGTTGCATTTGCATGTGAAAAGGAAGATAACAAAACAAAATTGCCAGCAAACAGTACCTTATTTTGAAACTAATCTCACTTATATATCTTTAATTAAAAAAGTTTTTTTTACCATTTTGCAGTCATTTCTGATAACAGATTTTATTTTTTGTGTTTCCTGTCAGCAAAGCAGTAAAGAAAATTTGTTCCATGGAAAGATGATTTGAATACTACACTTGTGCCTTGTGGTACAATTTTTTATGGCATATGATATTTGCATTATTTCTATTCTTAAGCATAGCATGCAATTGAAGAAAACGAAATGATTGTTTAGGAGTTGTTGCATCTTTTGAAATTTGTTTCGTGCAAAAAAAAAGAATGGTTAATGTGAACCTGGAAAACTTTTGCTTATCTCATTCAAGAGTTTAACACAGCTTTCATTGTTTAAAATTTACATTACAAAGTAGCCATGTTAATTGCAGGAATCTGGAGAGGTACTGTAACGTACACATGCTGTATTTCATATAATGGCAAAAACAAACAATAGTTATATTTGACGGTTTTACAGCAATATTAACAGTACTGCACAACAATGTTAACAAGATAAACTGTTATACAAAGTATCACAGTGGGCCAACAAACAATATAATGCCATGTAAATATTTTGGAAATTGGTGGTGATGGTTGATGTTGAGGCATGGCCCCAAAAGAACTTGAAGAAACCAGTTTTGGTTGAACAAGCAAATTGACACGACATCACATCTATTAACTGACCTCAAGTATCGGAAATTTACTGTTATCAAAAGATATTTATACAGTATGTCCAAGAATGCCCTATATACCGTTCCTGGTACGTCTCAATTTTTCATTACCATTATCCGTATTAATTTGACATGAATGAAGATTTTTATGATTATTTGCCGTAAAATATTCTTATATGGTTTAAAGGCTAAAAATGATGATTAAAATAGCAGAAAAAGGTTTAAAAAATGGGTGTTGGTGGGATTTGAACTCGTGGATTCGTAAAAGTACACTTGTACAAAAGTATGCGAGTTAACGTCTCTACTAATTACACCACGGTGACAATTTACTATTGCCAGGGAAAAAATGAGCTAAGATAATATCATATATATTTAAAAAAGCAATCGAAGAATATTCAGTCGACTGCACTTCGTTTCTATAATGTCAAAGGCTGTATAAGTGTAAAAAGCAATCATATTTCCATTTTTCTCAGCGTAGAATGCGCCTGAAACGTGAAAAGCGCTTTTCTCTATTTTTATCGGCGTAGATTGCGCCCTCTATGAAAAGAACAAAAACTCTTGCTTTTCCAAAAAAAATGACTGTGTCCACAGTTTTCATCTCGGAATTACCTAAATTTTTCAATGAAGAGAGACGCATATATTTGATCTAGTGTTCAAGTCTCCATGCATCTTTTACTCACTACGTATTAAATATAGCGGGCCGCTGCTTCGGCCCACAATAACGATACTGTTTATTGTCTTTTCTAGTCTCGAATCTTGGTAACAATGCAAAACAGGAAATGGCACAGTTTTATTCTCTAATTGAACTAAGTAGTTCTTTATTTTTAATTTTATTTAGATTCTACAAAAAAAAAATGAAAATGACGTTTAAAAATCGGCAAATATCTTCCGGTTTTCGAGATTGCCTCTAGTGCTACATGTGCTGTTGTACCTCTTATGGTGATTAGATAAGAACCATTTGTATCATTACAAAAAAACAATTGAGTTTCATCTGCAATAAACTGAACAAAATGTAGTTCATTCACCAACACTGAATTCACATGTGAACAGTTCTACAACAGCAATTAGTTTTGTTCTTGTAAGTTGCCTGCTTCATTACTTCCATATTTTATGTTTAATTGTATTATATTATGTTGCATGATTGTCTATACAATGTAAATCATTAAAATTTAGTCGAAATAAAAACTATACAGAAGGATTGTCTCTAGTTTTTACCAAGCCCATTAGTAATGAGATAAACATAGTAGATCCACGATAAAGGTCAACACTTCAATAATCATGTAACTTAGTCATACATTAAATTTTAAAACAACGTTTTACAAGTGTTTGTCATGAAATGTCTGTCTCTCGTTGCACACAAGATTAAGTCTGAAACATCAAGGTCATACATAGGGTAGTGGTTGAAATTCTAAATACATGTAAGACATTCTAGCTTGTCTTTCACACCATGGATGATTTTAAAATCACTATACCCTTGTTTGTCATGATATCACAGTGTATCGGTACAATATTGGGACCCAGGTCAAACTAAAGTTTTATAGGGTAAGAATTACCCCTTGCTTTGTTATTGATCTACTTTGAAGGAAAAAGGAACTTTGTACACATAATTTCTATTGTCTTTATACAGTGTGTAAGAAAGTGAATCCTGGTGTGTACTTGTATAAATGCAGACATCCACTTCGTAGGGCCTCATAGTTACCCATTTTAATAGTAATTTTTGTAACAATCTTTTAGTACTTACCTATAGTCAGATTGGCCCGGTATTGGTACAATCTTGACAGGTATAGCATTGGAAGTCACAATTGGCTCTTCTAATAAACCGACGGTATCGTACTAACGTATCGTCTTGTCGCTGGGTTATATCACGGTCATGCGTCACAGAACTTCCCAAAGTGACTGCACACTAATATGACCAACAGTTTCAGCTTTAAATACAAATATTAAATGAGTTGTGCTTTTATTCTTCGCTTAATGCGGACGGATATGATGAATGATTTTTGCGTTGTCTGTAGCAACATGGACTTTGAATACAATGTACTATTTAAATTATACATGTAATGAAATGCCACACTTATAAGTCACATTGCTTGTGGAGTGCTATACTTTTGGCCCTTGAAGTTTGTGTTTCCCGTGTACAATCTCGTGATATGTAAACTTTGAATTTTTTTAGAGTGTTGGTCAGTCTTAGGCACTCAATGGTTCTCCAACAAATTTTCTGAAATTTAAATATCGGGATGTTTACTCCTTACTCGAGGGATTGGGATTCATTGAATTTAATTTTACTCTGTTTTTATTATCAGAGAATGTGTTTGAATAAGCCGGCCCGAACAGATGATTTTGCAACCATGTACTATATCTTTATATGACTGATTTCAACAGCTGTGGTGAAACTGAGGATAAAGGAGCGTCCATATCAACAGATAAACCTGTAAAACCAGTCACTGGGTGAAAAGTCCAAGGTTTCATCATATTTGTCAATATTATCAAAAATGCTGATACCTATTTTCTATTTTCCTTTTCATGAAGATGGTAAGTTTGTTTTCTTTTAGAAATAGACAAAGTAGACGATTTTTTTTAAATAAAATATATTTAAACATTAAACTTTTATAGTTGATTTATTGTAAGGAGGAGCTTATTTTACATATACACCGTATTGTTATATAACATGTTATTTCCTCCGTCTAGTAATGTTAAGGTATCTCTCTACTTTCGTTAGTGGGTGGGGTGCATGTTTTTTTTATTTTTTACCCAGTTTTCTTAATATTAAATGTATTTCACTTTGTTTGGATGCCATGCTATTGTAGAATACTTCATGTACAGAAAAATATGAATTAGTGAACTATTATGAAGAACAGATTAATTCTGAAACATTTCCTGCTCGTTGATGATCAAAGACTGTGTGACAGAATCAATGGAAATAAAGGAACTTAAACATTGTTTACACCATTATCAACATACCTATAATGTATAAATGTTTGTTTACCAAGCCATTTAAAAGAAATAGAAAAAAATCAGATTTTCTGCAAGATTCCTCTCATGTTTTTACAGATATTTTTCAAGTATGTATTTGATACAGTAAAACGAAACAAGAGTTTTTTTGACGGTGGTGTAAACTATGTTTTAGTTCCTTTATGTCCACTTATTCTGTCACACAGTCTTGTTTGTCAACGAGCAAGATGATATCGTTCTTCATGATAATTCACCGTAATTTCATTTTTTCTTTACATTAACTACTACTATGAGTATACTACACCAATATGGCATCCCAACCAGGATAAAAAAGTTTGATGTAGGAAAAGAAATGTAAAATACATGTACCCACCCATTAAGGAGAATTGTGTGCCACTTTAATTATGAGTGTAGTGTAACTATACTTTTTCGACTAGGGGATAACGGTCAGTATTTCGAGCAACATATTTGATAAGAACAAGAGCTGTCCCTCATAAGTGACGAATGCCCCCGAAAGAGGTGTCTCAAAGTCTGTGTCCTCTCCATGTGCTCAACAATTGTGCCACGTAAAATCCTTCCACGCATGACAAAGTTACCATGCATACAGTATTCCATTACCTTTAAACTCAAGTGTGACATTGACCTTTGAGGTAGGGACGTGGGTCTTGCACGCGACACATCGTCTTGATGGGCTGAACATTTGTGCCAAGTTATTTTATATTCAATCAATACATGACAAAGTTTCAGTCCGGACACGAATGTGTGCATACAGGATTCTATTACTTTCAAACTCTTAGTATGACCTTAACATTTGAGGTAGGGACGTGGGTCTTGCACGCGACACGTCGTCTTTATGTGCTGAACGTTTGTGCCCAGTTATCTTAAAATGCTTCAATGCATGACAAAGTTACAGCCCGGACAGGACAAAATGTAAGAGCGGACGGACGGACATACGAACGGACGGTGCGATCTTAATATGCCACCTTTGTGGGGCATAATAACAAGGATTAGTTTGTTTTCCTGAAGCACATGTCACCACAATTGGGGAAAAATGTTTAAGTGGCCGGATAGCTTAGTCGACAGAACGTTCACCCTGTTGACGAAGGGTTCCGGGTTCGAGTTCCGGCCAGGTCACACATTTTCCTCATCCTGTGACATTGACGCCCCCTTACAGCAAAAAGATAACTTGGCAGGCTTTTTTTACTAAGGCATCAGTTAATTAGATTAAACTATACATCTCAGTCACAGTTTGTTACTTCTCTACTTGAAACCTACAGTTGTACATTTCAACGTCCCGTGTTGCTTTGGGGAAGGGTTAAAGACTAAAGGCTTTGTCCTTGCTTCTTTTATTGTTCTGTTTTTCAGACGCGAGTGTCGGGGTTATTGTTATTGTTATGCAGTACTGTGGTGTGTGTGAGGACAACGGCTCAGTGGTCGTATCCGACCTCATGTGCTCCAAAGAACACAGTCATATTAGATCCTACCGGTAACTAAATAATAATAATAATAATAATAATAATAATAATAATAATAATGTATGATGATGACGATGACGATGACGATGAGTGACGTGTGATGATGGTGATTGTTTTATTTGTCCTAAAAAGTCCCGACAGTGAGCCAAATATTGGTATCCGTTTCGAATCTCCAGTGTGTACACCATGTAGTGAGAGAGTTGACAGATTCTTACTGAAGATGGGAGTCTAGGTAACAATAGTAAACAATATTATCTACCCGAAAACAATGGAAGTACTGTTAAAGTAGGAAAGAGAACTAATACAACATTCGGTTAAGATTAAACTTACATAATTCTCTTACTAAAATTAGTTAATGTTCTGGGACTTGACGCTGTAAAACATGTTTCGTGTCTCGGTTAAGATTGGTTCTTCAGCTTCAAAACTGCCTCTGAAACCAGAAAATTTCATACAGTTTTTGTTGATGTGTGTGTGGGAGGGGGTACTTACGAAAAATACAAGTACATATATTTCATTAAATTAATTAGACCTTTGTTTCAGTACCGGTGAATACAAAACTGCCACCTCTACCTGTACTTCCGGACTTATTCCAGTTGCGGATTGAGGGAAATTTGATTGACAAGAAGACGACTGTTTCTGTGGATGAATTCTATGATGCTTCAAACGGTCGTGCGGCAGTACACTTATTTCAGAACAATTCCATGTCTATCATTATATTCGACTACAAGAACAACCAAAGTCTTAATGTTCACCCGAGTAAGTTTTTGTTCGTTTACACATTCATTTGATACACCTGACAAATTAATTTCGAACAGGGCGGGAAAAAGAATTAATTTTGGAGGAAGAGGGCGGACTTGCTCATCTATACTCGACATAAACAACTATCATCGTGATATTATTTTTGATTGCTTGAAAACTTATTCATAATTGTTTACATTTTAGTTGATCATGTCCATAATCGGTAATTGCACTTTCCTTAGATTCAAATAGCTTGCGATGCCAATATTTCAACAGTTTCAGACGGATTTAATGAAATTTAATATCAAATAACTATCATGATTATGTTGTTATTTGTTTCATATCTTCTAGAACTGTGCATACCTCTGGTTATCGGGCCAGTGCCCTTAATCTTTAGTTTTGAGTAGGTATTTGAATAGACATAATATAAGAAATCAAAGAAATACAATGTAGAAGGGAAACACATATAGAAGGAGAATAAAAGGAACAGTGTCTAGGTGAAAATGCAAGTAAAGAATAACGGTCAACGATACCCTGTACCTGCTTAACAGATTTTAAGATATGGACTCCATGTTTTAGATTGATTTCCACGAAACTATCATTTTAAACCTTCTACCGCATACTTTGCGGTAGCTGCTGCTATACGCAATGCAGCAAATCCGTTTTGACCTCTGACCTTTGAGGACTCCTGAATATATGGCAAACCATCCAATGATAATTCCTGTAAGCTTTTATCACAATCTGTCAAGTAGAGAAAATGTATCAAGAATCAAACTCAGAGAATTTATCCCCCCAAATTGGAAAGTTTGTGAGTACGCTAGTCTGATCCCTTTAAACTGTTGTTAAGGTCCCACCCAGTTGAGGCCTCATATCTGAGGGGATCGTTTTTGATAATTCTTCAGTTTCTTTAAAGAATATGTAAGAAAGGGCTACACCAAATTAAGAGCATAATTTCTGAGAAATCTTTCTAAAACTTTCCTTTGTTGGAGAATACAAAGATGATTACTTGTTTCAAACCAAATCAAATTTTGACCAGTCTTTTCAGAGAAAAATGAGTTTTTAAAATTGTACCAACCAACTGGAACCTCACCTCTGAGAGGATCAGTTTTTCTGCAACTTACTGTCATAGAGAATTTATTGTTGTAAGGTAAATTGAATCAGCACTACCAGTTTCAGAAAAAGGGATTGTAAGTTTCTGTTTAGCATATGTAAGAGAAGCGCTACATCCCCTAAAGGGCCTCATTTCTAAAAAAATCCGTTTTAATTACAAAGCTGATTGTTTAGCAATCAAATTCTGACAAGCAATTTAAAAAAAAGGAACAATTTTAAATAGCAGGCCTAATCCCCCAGAGGTTAGAGGTTTAGGGAAGTTTGTATATTAGGAAGAATGAATATTAGTTTCAGAGAAACATAATTTCAAATATTTGTACTGAATTATAAGAAAATAGGGCAATTATTGGGGGGGGGGGGGGGGTTGGGGGGAGGGGTGTATGTGGTGATATTAGACTGTGATCATTAGAGGCGTTGGTATTGGGGGGGGGGGGGGGGGGGGTGGTGGGGGTGGGGGTTTTTGGGTTTTTTGGGTTGTTTGATTTTGACAATCGGTTTTCAGAGAAATATAAGTTTAAAGTTTTTATATTGAAAGCTAAAAGAAAAACAATTAGAGGACAATAACTCTGGAGTTACTAAGACAATCATGACAAAATTTGCGCCTGCATCACCGAATTATGCTGATCTTCTATATTAAAAATTCATGAAAGTTTGTCCGTTGATTCTGGAGAGACGGGCGTACTTTCCAACGCACGAGCTGATGCGCAACTCCCAACAAAGTACCTTAGCCTTCGGCGGGTGATAATAAGGAAGTTTTTTTTATTATAGTCCTAGCGCCGAACCGAGATACTTTTGAACAAAACGTTTTAAAGACAGTCAGTCAACTAAGCGGTTCTGTTTATAACAAATGCAATGAAATATACAATGTAGGTGATAATACATCGCGTTGACGGATGTTGATTATACAGAACTTTCCGTACATTTTCAGATGGTACATGCTATGTTATACCGCTGAATTTAGATGCCGACACAAAAATTTTTGGGCTGCAACAAAAATCCGGCACAGGACCGTTTCATTCCTACACAACCAAAGGAAGTTTTCAGTTTGCAAAAGCCAATGGTTTGGTAAGTTGTGAATGGCTGTTACGTTTATTTGCATTTGAACGTTTATTCATGTAGTCATAACACAGAAAGAAAAGCAAAGCCACACCTGCTTTAAACCAATCGACTAGAAGTTGATAAAAATGTCCTTGAACATTCCTTGTATCATCCTCTACCAAGCTTGTTGAGAATACAAATGGAAATTATTTTGAAGGTACAACTCTAAGCCACTGATGGGTATCATTTTCAGCAAGTATCTTAATATTGTATCTACTGACTAGATAAAGCAAACGATATAATTAAGACTGACAAGAATTAAGTGCCACTTCTCAGATATGTACGTTAAACTTTTGACTATTTTCAGTAAATTCACATAAAACGCGGGTCTTTTTAAGTTTCTATATCCCTTCCTATAATAGTTCTACGGTCGCTATACATTTGAGAAAGCATTGCTTGCCAATCATGCATTTATGACATATGATTTACAATTTAGGGCTAACGCACGTTTTTTGTGTTATAACATCTGCAGAATCCCGAGGGATAGTTAGTGCCCGAACCCGTCACTATAATGTTGAAACGTTCGAATGTGCTATTCATAAAATCATTGAACTTGCCTTTAACAATGTTCTAAAGTTATGAAACGATGTTTACAGTCTGTTGTTGTCTGTTTGACAGCCATACTAAAAGCAACACAATTTTGGAAAGAGTTGTACACCGTCTTTCCGCAAGTCTAATCATTGTATGACTTGTCCTGAGTTGAGGGAGAGTCCCAAAAATGATTAAAACTAGGCTAAAACATCTTACACACACCGCTCACCTGCTAACCCGGCCTTGAAAGTGTCCAAGGTGAATGCAGTGACGACTCCCTCAAGCAGTCTGTTCCATATGAATGAAGCTGATGGGAAGAAGGACTCTTTCATGACTGATGCGTTGCCATTGCTGGACAAACCTCTAGGAGTGGTCTTTTGCTGACATTGACGCTCCCTATTGGCGTAAGTTGTTAGCAGCAGGAATTGCTACCAGGTCGTTCCCAATCTGCCTTGGCCTGCTTCCTCGCTGTGTAAGACTCTCCCAGCCAAGAGGTTTGATCATCGTTGTCACGCTGCTTTTACCGGACACAATCTGGCAGCTCTGCGTTGAACGCGGCTTCAACCATGGCTGTGTCGGTTCGGGTGTGAGGGTCTCAGACAGGGCAGGCGTATTCGACCTGAGGCAATGTCATGGCAATCAAAGGACTGCATCAGGTTGCTGTGTATAACGTGCTCTAGCAGCTTGCAAGTAATAGAGGTGAGGAGTACTGGTCTATAGTTTGATGGCTTGCTCTTGGCTCCCTTCTTGAATATAGGTGTTATGTTTGCCACATTCCAATCATCGGAACCTTGCCTTGATTTAATGAGGCTTTAAATACTAGGGTTTGTGCCAATGTGAGAGAGTGTGCCACCTCTTTAAGGAAACGGGATGCTATAAAGAGTCAGGACCAGGGGCTTTGTGTAGGTTTACGTCATGGAGGTCATTAGCTTACGCATTCCATTGACGGTGACAGTGATGGCGGGGCATCCGGGTTTGGAGTGTATCCAAATCTGAAAGTGGTAAACGTTGGGAGAATGACTATGTTCGCTCGATCTCAGTTTTCGTTGCTGCATCCACGTGATTGATCCCATCCGTCTTCAAAGGTGCAACACCTCAGCTGTCATACTCCCCAGACTTTAAAAGGTGAACAGCATCCTGGATTTGTTGTCCACTTGGGGGTGTACTTGAAATTTCAACGCTAAATAGGTTTACTTCTCTAAAATTAACTTTCTGGAAAAAAAGATATAGGATGCCTAGGTTTAACCATGTTAATCTTTTAGCTTTACAAGGGTACAAAAGTAGTCCGTGGGATCGACTGCGACTGGTGGCAGTCGTGTGTGTACTGGTCTGAGATGAAGGATAATTTCACTTTAGATTACTACTTTTCTGGTAAGTTTGTTTCAAATTACCATCTTAGCTTTTGTATAGCAACCAGGATTTAAATATATGAACAAAAGCGCCAATATGATCAGATCTCACTCACTACAGTATAACTATCAAGAGACCCAGTAGTCCCAACCCTCGGGAAAGCGGGGGGATAGGATGGACGGAGCGAAGAGGGTCGGGACAACCGAGTCTTCAACAGTAGGCTATGTAAGATCCTCTAAAACTTTACCGAAAGATAGATCACTACTTGAAAAACAAATCCTCGTGCATACGTTATAAGAATAGCTTCCATAGCTTGAAGCTCTATAAATTCAATTAAATGAAGCTCAACTATAAGGAAGTTTATATGAAATAAAGACGGGATATTGTAACAGGTTTATAACCATAAGTTAAAACGAGCAATCGCTTACATTTTCTGACTGATCTTTTTTTATGTGCAAAGTATCAGAAGAATTGTCAAACTTACTTACCAGTGACATTTATACAATGAATTGCTTAACACTAAACTCGTGTAATTCATACGTTTAAATTACATAATATCATTAAATTATGCGTGTGTATCCAGGAGTATGCAGAAATTTTAAAACCTAAGTCCGGCAGTGTATTAAAATTATTTCTTGACGTCCATTCCAAGTCTATAAATACTTAGACTTGCTATTACTAATATTTAATTATTTATTCTTAAATTCATTTTTGTTCATGTGCATTTTATATTTCAATTACGTGCAGAGTGCAGAGTGCTCCGTGATTCGGAGCGCCGCTATAAAATTTGCAATATTGTTGTTTCTGTTGGGAATTACGGTTAGACAAGATATTTGCATCCATTCATAATGTCAAGATATAAATTTCCCGTCAGAACTATCATTTAGGACGAATAATTAGTCGAAATCAAATGAATCTATTTTTCTAACCGTTTTCGAGCGACTGACGTAAACAGTTTCTCTCTCAAATTTCCAATTCACAGACGAAACACTTAATGAGTAATGTCTTAAATCACCTTGCCACCGAATAGCGAAATCGAAATATAAAAACGTTCAGCAACTTACCCAAATCAAAGTACTGAAGTACTAGAAGGCGGTCGTGTGTGCAAACTGGCTTGAGAGAGAAAAAGTGTTATCCTCTCATTTTGGCCAATAATATACAAACTCAATCAATGCAGTATCTCTCTGCGATGTTTAATTTGGACACGTGAGAGATATGGCTCTATTAAAAAAAAATTCTGTCAGGAAACGACAAACTCCACTATCGTGCTTTAGTCATTATTCCTCGCCAAAGGCGGACAGATATTGTTTTGGCGTTGTCTGTCCGTCCGTCCGTCCGGAGTCATAACTCACGAACCAATTGATAGAATTTCATGAAACTTAACGTAAGTGTACAGTAGTATAATGCCGCGGCGCACACACAACTTTCGTCAAGATTGGATTAGTATCTCTAGAGTTATTGCCCTTTATTTTATGTTTTCCAGTGAATTATAGAGTTTTCTCAGTGAAATAAACGTGATAATCCACAGTTTTAAAACAGTGGATTACCTTTTTTTTCCACTGTCTTTGTAATCTTTTACCCGGATTTACGTCAAAAAGTAAAGACGTCATTTGCGCTATGTTTTCTGATGACGTTTCCCGCGATTTTCGATATTTTATAGAAACAAACTCAATAAAAGTAGAGTTTTAACCATAAAATAAACAGATAAATTGTTGGTATCGGTGTAATATCACGTTAATTTCACTTGTGAACACCAAAAGTTGTTATTTTCGTGAAAATATCACTTTTGGTGCCCACTCGGTGAAATTATATAGAGGATAATTGTTGGTTTCGGTGTAAGATCAACGTTATAATTATCCGAGTCTATTTAATTGATATTTTCCACATGGCGATTCAATAGTAAAAACAAGTTTTGGAATTCACATGAAATTAACGTGAATTACCAGTTATCAACAATTTTTTGTTTATTTTATGGCTAAAACTAATTTAATTGAGTTTACTCTTACTAAATATCCAAAATCCGGGAAACGCATCACAAACATCCTGAAATTTTGTCATTTAAAAATGAGGTCATCGTCACATGGTTTTTAGCATTAATTACGCTTGTATTTTTTGACGTAAATCCGGGTTAAAAATTGATTTCAAAACAGTGAAACTAATAAAACTTATTTAATTAACTGTATCAACAACTTAGATTATCACTTGTATTTCACTGAGAAAATAAAATGCAGAAAAATAAAACCCTCAAACATGATCTTACGCCGAAACCAACAAATCCCATAGTTATTTCCTACATGTAGAAATTTTGAAAATGCTTCTTTTTTCTGAAAAGGCTTGTCAGAATCTGATTTTGTTTGGCACAAATAATCAACTTATAATCAAAATATATAGAAACTTAAGAATTCTAATTGTCTGAAAGTAGTAGTACTGATTTGATTTAACTTACAACAATTAAGTTCTTTATGACTGTAACTTGAAGAAACAAATATCACCTTAGTGATGAGGCCCCAGTGGGGAGGTGGAATTTTAAAAATGTTTTTTTTTTTTGGTAAACAGACAGAGCAATACACTTTCCAGTTGTTCTTTTCCAGCTATTTGAAATCCGGAACTACTTTGTGTAAAGTGTTTGCGCTAAAATTCTGCCGTTAGGTGAATCTGGTGATCGGATTCCCGCCAAATTTTCTCGTTTAACGGGTGTGCATTTGGAGTGACGGAAGTAGCTGGGAGCGCAACTTGCACTCCGCATTCGTGTTAAACGGGTGTGAAAAACGTAGGCCTATATACATTAAGTCGCCGAGGAGCGGATCAGTGGTCTGGTATTGGTAATTCAGTGATCGCAGGTTCGATCCCTCGCTCCTCCTCTTACATAACTAATGGTCTGATGGATGTGATCAAAAACCGAGGTCCGATGTATCGGTGCTGTACACCGGGCATGTTAAAAAACCAGGGGGTGTCTCTGGAACAGGACGCGTTCTGTATCTTGCACTATCCTCCGAAACCTAAAATAACTAACTTCTTCTGGGGTCGTTGTTCCTATGGATTATCCGGTACCAACGATGAAACAGTAGCTGTATACAAAAACACATTTGTTTTTTTTTCTACCGGTGTAAATTCAGAAAAAAACTAGTTTATCTGCGCAATTTGGTGACAGTCCATTTCATTTTGTGGCTTTGTATGTGTTTTGTGGATGATTTTTTGATCATACGTTGGAGCTGTATTTAAAATGCAAAGAGGTAGGGGCTCAAATAAAGAAAAAATTGAGCCCAAATACAAATGTTAGTGGGCATTGCTCCAAAATGTTAGATCGGACCAGGTATGAGTTGCGGCACTAGTCGCTCTGAATGGTTGCTCATACATCACCAATATACATAACAATAAAGCATGTCATCTTTGATGGTGATACACTAATTCTTCTGTCCTCATGCTTGGTACTCTAATTGTATGTTAAAATTAAGAATGTTATTTCATTGACAGCATACAACTGGACATCCGCTGACACGTCCAAACAAATCCCTGTACTGGCAGAAGTGAAAGAATTGTCCTTGAGTGCGTCTCCAGGTGTACCGTTCCATCATAGATATGAATTCTTCGAATTTAGACATGCACTTTTAAGATTTGAAGACGAGACAGTGTTCGAAGTAAGCTATTTATATGACATACCTTTGACAATGTGTCCAATGTATACTTTTTAAAGTGCGTTTCGTTTTTGAATTTTGTTCACACTTTGTGTACCTTTCATAACGAAGCAAGCTGTATTCGGATTTTTATCGTATTTTTTGGATAAATGAACCTGTAACATGTGAAATGAAAGGTTTTCGAAATCGTTTTAACTCGAAACCCTAAGAAATTACATCTTGTACTAATAACATTGTTAGCGTTTGAATCTTCAGCATAATACATTATACATCTTAGTCTATCACCGATGCAAACGTACGGAATATGCCGATGTTACACGATAATATTTCTTAATGTACATAATTATGGTCAAAATATTACATATTCGAGGGCTGTTTTGAAAGTTTTTAGAAAACTGCCGTTACCTCTTGTTAAAGGGGTACTTACTATATTTAGCAAATTATTTTCTTCAAACATGAATAATGTGTACAATTAATGTAAAATGATAAATAAATAGAATTTTAAGGAACAATATATAATATAGAAAAATGCTTTATTCTAACACAAATATTCAACATAGAGACTTTCTGTAACCTAAAAATCGCTATACATCCATTAATAGTACAACAACAACTTTACATAGATTATTGAACGTTTTACGGTTCTGCAGCATACTGTAAAACCCTGATTTGACTGGAGTGTATAGCTTAAATTCTTAGGTTAAGTTAATATACTTGCACATATTCTATTATTTGAGCTTTTGTAGTTACTTAATTTGATACATCTTTTAGGGAGTGTCTCTTTAAAAGATAATATTTGAATATGTTACTGTGAATACATTGTAGGAGTATATGTCTATATTCTACAACATTGTCTTCAAGATTCAATTAACGTGCATTCTTTAGTTTCCTCAGCAACAGCAACGTGGTCGTGGAAAATGTGCATGTAAGTAGCACCTGTTACATAGCCTTTGTATATAAGGATGTTAAAGTAAAACTTTTTAAACTTTCGTTCAACAACCTTAATGCGTTATTTATTGTTCAGACACCCTCCGGAGTAGTATGTCCAGGCAGAGTACAGACGAGGCAGCTACCTCCGATTCCGGAACAGTTTTCATTTACGGAAGAAATAGTCGATACACAACAACGGATAGTGTCTCGTGCTGACGTAAGCATCTTTACACCACTATTGAATGTTTAAAACCAAATCATAGTCTCCACAAAGGGGTTCGGTCACAGTTTTAAACGTGATACAGCCGCGAGCGAAAATAATTAATTTTGGTTTTCACGGTGTCTTCTGACGTCATTTACGGGGATGTCAACTGCAATTATCCCGATCCCTGTAAATGTTGAGTCAGAACAATCTCTTTTTGTATTGGCAACCGTATTTCGGTCATTTTTTACAGTCGGACATTTTAAGTACATGTATGTACGTAAACATCGTTCTTTTGGGAAAGTTGTCAACTACTAGTATATTTAGATCGGCAGTTGAAACTTTTATCATTGAAACGATTACATGGTCAAGATAAGCACATGCACCATCCTTATAGAAGTGTGCCAATAGTAGAATACTTCAATAAATCATATCTTCTATCCAAACCTACATTGAGTATACTGTTGTTGGCCTTTTCAAATATCAAGTAGAGATGATAATTGCTTTTTTCTTAATCGAAAGCGGTTCTATGAAACCGTTTTGAAACAAAAAAATTTCAACTGTTCCTGTATATTTGTCTTCCAAAGAACAAATCGAATACTCACTCGGCGAGAAAACTGCCAATGGAAAACAATTCATTCACCGCGCTATCACTTGTAACATTTGATTGGTCCAAAAAGTAGGTCAAAGCTACGCCGAAAAAAACCCGGCCCAGTGTTAACCAAATTTCTTCTACATATCATGGCCACCAGAGCTTAAATAGAAAGACTTGAACTACATCTATTTTAAACCACTAGACAAAAACAAAAGCTATGAAATGAGTGTCGTTTATTGGTTCTGATATTCATTACAAACCTGACGTAATAAAATAGGGAGAGACATCATAAAATTGGAAGATAAGACCAATAACAAAAATCAGGGCCAATATCATTTATTGGATTGGTACAATAAAAGGTTGCTGACGAATGATTGGATGTTGAGAAATCTGAGCATTCCGATTAGCTGTTACGTTCAGATGATTAGTTTCTCGAAAGACAGTGGTCCGGCTACATAGCCTTTTGGTCTCGGTAGCCGGCACTACAATCTATACAGACTCTTGAATATATGAAAGTTTCACTGATATCATTTTAATTTCGGGCCATGTGCTTCGAAGTTTGTGTGAAAAGAAATCTATAGATATATCCAATATACACTTTCTTAAGCTTTCATAAAACTTCGATTCGACCGTTTGAATAACGTGACATTCCAGTTGTGACACCATATAATAGCGTGCACTTATTGCATCTCTCCGTAATAATAATTACAACAACAACAACAACAACAACAACAACAACAACAATAATAATAATAATAATAATAGTAATGATTATTATACACCTCTACCAAAAGTCTTGGTAGTCGGGTCCCTAGTGATTTCCTTTCTCTATTGCTCGCAAGTTTGGTGGAAATAAACCCATTTAGAAGAATAGTAAATGTTCCAACTGAGAAATCACATTGAATACCTGCATCAATATCTTTATTTCAAAAATGAATATTTTAAATTTTGTATCTGTTTCTGACGAGTTACTGCCGATGAAGATGATAGTTTATATAGAATGAAGCATTTTTAGTTTGATTAGTTATCTAATAAAATTGTCATTAAATAAGGGAATTTACATTGGTCCTGTTATTTGTCATCTTTTCAATAATATCTCGAAACTGAGAATATTATTCATAAAATGAAGAACAGGATGTCTATATTGCTCCGTAAATTGCTTTTCA
>JAFMSR010000005.1:37649405-37669405 GCA_022818135.1 Saxidomus purpurata | reverse complement strand
TATACAACTTTGTAGCAGGAGCTCCGGGTCTAGACAAGTTTCCAATCTCACCTTGTTTTGACGACTCGTCAAAAAAGTCATTTAAAATAGAATTTCCAGGTAAATTATTTTTTATCTTTTCACATTATTTAAGACCATATTGAACGTCTAGATTACTTCTACAAGCTTATACTTTGGAATGTTATAAGAGCTAAGTATACATACCATTCATTAAAATGATGAGTATTTTAAAGCGCTTCTTTCATAATTTGTTTAGAGAATGTCATGTATCAAATTATGGCGCGTTTTAACGTGTTAGAAGATAAAAGGATTCTCATTTCGTCTGTAAAGTTTTTATTTTCATACTGTTTAGTTGATACTGTTACTGTAGCGGCAGTTTAAATTTATTAATGAGTGCAGTGTTTGCAAGTAGGTAAAGAAGATATCCCCACATGCACACCTAGGGTTGTCAACAATGTTTTAGGGTACACATGTTTTAAGACAGCTACAGTGTGTCTTGTATGTAGTGTTCGAAGTTTACATTCTCCATCATAAAGCACGTTTAAATTTTTGGTAAGTCTGAATTTCAGTCTGCGTTTAAAAGTGCCAGGAGTTTTATTTTTATTTAGTAGAAGAGTGGCAATGATACAATGCTTTGTAAAAGACACGTTTTCCTAAGGATATTTAATCATGTTTTTCGATCTACTATCTTCATGTTGTGTCATATTAATTAGCCAGCTTGATAATTGGATATAAAGGAGATGGAATTAGCACTAACCGAAGACAACATTTTAATTTAGGACTGTCCGTAATGGGGGTTAAAGCATTGTAATTTAGGACTGTTTGTAATGGATTATATCATTGTAATTTAGGACTTTTTGTAATGGATTATAGCATTGTAATTTAGGACTGTTTGCAATGGGGGATTTAGGACTGTTTGTAATAGATGATAGCATTATAATTTAGGACTGTTTGTAATGGATGATATCATTGTAATTAAGGACTGTTTGTAATGGGGATTATAGTATTGTAGTTTCGGACTGTTTGTAATGGATTATAGAATTGTAATTTAGGACTGTTTGTAATGGATGATAGCATTGTAATTTAGGACTGTTTGTAATGGATGATATCATTGTAATTTAGGACTGTTTGTCATGGATGATAGCATTGTAATTTAGGACTGTTTGTAATGGATGATATCATTGTAATTTAGGACTGTTTGTAATTGGGATTATAGCATTGCAGTTTAGGACTGTTTGTAATAGATGATAGCATTGTAATTTAGGACTGTTTGTAATGGATTATAGCATTGTAGTTTAGGACTGTCCGTTATGGATTATTATTGATCTTTGATTGCTCGTAATGGTTATGCCTTGTAACTAAGGATATACCTTAATTGTTGATCATGATATTGTTATTTAGCACTGTTTGTAATGGTTGATAATGTCAGTGTAATGAATGCTTGAAACGGTTGGTTATGACATTGTAATTTAGCACGGCTCGTAACGATTGATTATGTCATTTTATTATATGTTTACCAGTGATGCTCAGTGAAATAAAAGTGATAATCCAAAGTTTTGAAACAGTGGATTACCATTTTTATTTTTCACTGTTTTGCAATCTTTAACCCGGATTTACGTCAAAAAGTATACCGAGCGTAATTAATGCTGGAAACCATGCGACGATGACGTCGTTTAAATGACGTCATTTGCGCTATGTTTTCTGATGACGCTTCCCGCGATTTTCGATATTTTATAGAAACAAACTCAATAAAAAGTAGAGTTTTAACCATAAAATAAACAGAAAAATTGTTGGTATCGGTGTAATATCACGTTAATTTCACTTGTAACACCAAAACTATTTTCATGGTCATTGCTACGCCACTGGTGAAAATATCACATTTTTTGGGCCACTGCAATTATTTAGAGGATAATTGTTGGTTTCGGTGTAAGATCACGTTACAATTTCACCGAGTGGGCACAAAGTGATATTTTCCAGTGGTGCAGCCACGAGTGAAAATAACTACTTTTGGTGTTCACGAGTGAAATTAACGTGTAATGGACCGATACCAACAATTTTCTGTTTATTTTATGGTTAAAACTCTATGTTTTATGAGTTTTTTCTATAAAACATCGAAAATCGCGGGAAACGTCATCAGAAAACATAGAACAAATGACGTCATTTAAACGACGTCATCGTCGCATGGTCTCCAGCATTAATAACGCTCGGTATACTTTTTGACGTAAATACGGGCTAAAGATTGCAAAAACAGTGAAAAATAAAAATGGTAATCCACTGTTTCAAAACTGTGGATTATCACTTTTATTTCACTGAGAAAACTCTATAATTCACTGGAAAACATAAAATAAAACGTGATCTTACACCGAAACCAACAATTATCCTCTATGTAATTTAACACTGCTCGTAATGGTTGATAATGTCATTGTAATTTAGCACTGCTCGTAATGGTTGATAATGTCATTGTAATTTAGCACTGCTCGTAATGGTTGATAATGTCATTGTAATTTAGCACTGCTCGTAATGGTTGATAATGTCATTGTAATTTAGGAATGCTCGTAATGGTTGATAATGTCATTGTAATTTAGGAATGCTCGTAATGGTTGATAATGTCATTGTAATTTAGCACTGCTCGTAATGGTTGATAATGTCATTGTAATTTAGCACTGCTCGTAATGGTTGACAATGTTTTTATTTTTTAGCACTGCCCGTAACGGTTGGTTATGGAATTAGAATTCAGTATTGCTCGTAATGAATCAATATTTACAGAATAATACATGGCTGATCAGGCATTGCCTTTGTGAGTGATACTCGCCCTAGTAATGCAGTAATTGCCGGTGGGCTTTAGTAAAGTGGTAAAGCCATGAGAGGTCTTATATATAGATTGTTGAAACCTACCGGTTGACAGAGAGCACTCGGAAGATTTAGGCTCAGACACAGTTATTGTGCTACTTAAAAGCAATTCCACAATTCTTTAGCCACAAGTTTGCAGACAGCCGTAAAAATACTGTAAATACTTCCCTATCTGATATGTATATTGAAGGTTCATGGGACAGCAGTCTGATGCAGTACCGTAACTTATTGATTCAACAAAACACAGTCACACTAGCATCCAGAATCCACGTGTCACCCATACGTGTTCAAAACAGACAGATTTCGGTGTACCCAGACAAGTTTTACTTTATTGCAACGTTGTTAGAACAACCACCTGATTTAGGTAATCATTTTATATGTTTATCTTTAAACAAAAAAGATGCGCTCATTCTTGTTTGAAAAACTCGAATGACTGTATAAAATATAACACAGTAGTACTTGTAAATGTAGTACCTTTCCATGGTGATAATTATGCTACTTGTGATTTTACAAACAAGGTATATGTTAAGACGTTGATTTCTTTGTTTCCGCAGGGGTTGCAGTTCATAGAATTATTTACTGACACACTTCCATAGTATCAATATTCAAGGTCGTGTCCGTTTGGTCAGACTAGAACGCCGCACTAGCTTCTTGAAGCCTTTTCACAACTTGCAGTTTCGCACTTCATGATCTTATTAGATCGATGAGACCTAACTTTTAGATATGGCTGCTGGTATCTGCCAATTTTTAAGTTCGTAGTTTCGTCCTGTACACACGAAGACATGACAGTCGACAATCTGCTTCTAAGTCATGTTTTCATGTCTTCGCCGCGCCCAACTTAAGGCGAAATTATAACGAAACTTCATGGCAAACATACAGAATACTAGCAAACTTTCGTGCCGGCGACGATCTCAATGTTGTCTAAGTGCCTTTTGTATTGTTTTCGTCCCGATGGCGAAGATTCGAAGACACATGGAGTACCAGAAGGTGTTCATCCTTTTGTGCCTTTGTCGGTGATTTTGTCTTTGTTTGTTGCCCCTATCTCATGAATACACGATAAATTACATGTACACTATTTTTCGAGTCCTGCGCACACAACAAATCAACAGGTTTTTGACCTTCCGCGATTGCGTCCTGAATACACGGCATTCACATCCGTTTACAAATTGAATATCTACAGTGTTCGCCAATGAAGTATCATAGCTTTTGCCTGAAACATGTCAACGACATGCAGATTTAGCGGATTAGTGACCCTTTGTGTCTTCTAGTGTTCTAGGCGAAGAAACATACTCGAAAAAGAGTTAGTAGAAATCGCCATCACATTTAGAGCTGACTATAGGTACGATCAGAATGTGCCTCACACTGATGAAGGTAGAATGTTCTTTAAAGTTAATTTTGTTATGTTTAATTATGCTGTTTATAAATGAGTAAAAATTTCCTTTTAATTTTTAGCTTTCTTCCATAAACTTCCCGGCAGAGTTTCTTTATCCTGGTATAACAAGACATCACCAGTGCCTAGTGCTGAATATTGTGCCAATCTGTGTAACGACCCTGAAAAACAGTGTGACATATTTTATTATTGCCCTGACGTGAATTCTTGTAAACTTGGCCAAGCAAGGACTACGGACCCCAGCAAAAAAGCAATGTCCAAATTGCATTTCGTTGAATACGTCCGTAAGTACTTTAGTAGCCACAATATTACATGTAGATGAATTAAAATTTGAAAGGAAAATAATTATTTGAAACATCATTGAAAAGTACCAGTCTATAATATTACAGAGATACCTACGCCAACTTTTATAAACGTGTTAAACATTTTTTATAAGTTTGAGATATACACAACAACAACTTGTTCATGTAGCAGAAATCTGTGTATTTGAATACAGGGTCTATTCAGACGAGCAGCAGAGGTTTGCCTTTATCCGTTGCATGGAAAGATCTGAAAAACAGCGTTCTGGCTGGACTATTTCAACTGAATATTAACATTAGCGGACAGGTATAGATTCATTATACAGATACAGTTTTGCTTGATCTATATAAGTTTGTAAGGTGTTTCAGTTCCCGTAAATTGACGTGCAGGCGCCATATTACAAAAACCTCCACAACATTGCACCCTTTAACTGCGTCAGTTTTGTGATTTCTCAGTTACACAGTTACATTGAATTACGAACGTTATCAATGTTACACAACGACGAATATTACCTGTATTACCGGAACGTGATCTCTTAGTATGACATTGACACTGAGTCGTCGAAGTTTGAACATTGATTCTGCGCAGTTTTAGTGATGTTAACAAAATGATAATAATCTTATTAAAGTTTCTTGAAACTCCTTCAAATGAGATGTAGTCTCATTAGCTTTGACCCCTAAATGTTACAAGGACCAAGTGCGACATTGACCTTGAACCGGCTTGATTTGATCATAGGTTCTGCAAGTCATGTAGATGAGATCAAATACTTGACACAAGTTTCATGAAAATCCTTCATGGCGTTTAGTAGAGACAGAACTGACACGAACAACCACTGACCTTTGAATGTGACCTTGACAAAGAGTATGCGGTTCTGCTCCCGGTCTCATGATTCCTTTGAACGTCTTTTAGCATATGGAGTAGAAACGGGATGCAAGGTTCGAATCTTTAATAATAAATTGTAACCCTGACTTTGAGGTAACGAAGTTGAAACATGGGCGTTCATGTTGTCTCGATGCTATGAGCATTTGCCTTTAGTTAAATAAAAATTCTTTAAGGCATAAAAGAGATACGGAGCAATCACGAAATGCTTAGTTCGAAACGTTGATTTTAAATTGTGTCCTTGACCCCGAGACTGTGAAGTTATAACTTGGATTCCTCACGTTGTCTTAATGAGGTGAATATTTGACCCAAATTTTTAAGAAAAGTTTGCGAGCATTTTAAGAGATAAGGAGTGGACAAGAAATGTTACGGACGCAAAACATGACAGTCGATGACCATTCCTATACTCCTTTCCTGTATTGCGACTGATAATAAATTCGGAAGAGGGTATATCATAAAAGGAATACTACAACAGTCGAGTGATAACGAATCGTATCTTTTCTCGTTTGCTGCGTGGTGCTCAATCGCATTCAAGGCTCCCCCTCTCGTGTGATCATGAACTTGAAAGTCACAACCCCGCGTATCAACCGAGCTGAAATAATATTCCATTTACATTAAAGAATGGATAGGGTTTTATATTGTATAAGAGTTGATAATAGACCAAGATTTAGCTAGAAGAAGAAAAAGAAGTTTATTTGCTATTGAACCTTAACAAGAGTTATAAGCAAAACATATTTACATCAAATACACATGTGCATGGCATGATGGCGACCATATAGCGATATAGCATGTATTTATCTA
This sequence comes from Saxidomus purpurata, assembly GCA_022818135.1. Lineage (NCBI taxonomy): Eukaryota > Metazoa > Mollusca > Bivalvia > Venerida > Veneridae > Saxidomus > Saxidomus purpurata. The sequence goes on along the minus strand of JAFMSR010000005.1, from coordinate 37,663,185 downwards.
TTTATTTATCCCCCCGCCGAAGGCGAAGGGGCTATTAGTAATGGTCTCCGTCCGTCCGTCCGTGTCTCCATCCCAATTTTGTCCGGAGCATAACTCCAAAAGTACTTGAGGGATTTTCTTCAAACTTCATACACTGACAGAGCACATTGGGAGGAAGTGCAGTGTGCAAGAACAATAACTCTACCTTGCCTACTTTTAGAGTTATTCCCCTTTATCAGATTTACTTTAAAAATTTTGTCCAGAGCATAACTCCAAAAGTACTTGAGGGATTTACTTCAAACTTAATACACTGACATAGCACATTGGTAGGAAGTGCAGTGTGCAAGAACAATAACTGTACCTTGCCTTCTTTTAGAGTTATTCCCCTTTATCAGATTTACTTGTCCGAAGCGTAACTCCAAAAGTACTTGAGGGATTTTCTTTAAACTTAATACACTGACATAGCACATTGGTAGGAAGTGCAGTGTGCAAGAACAATAACTCTACCTTGCCTACTTTTAGATTTATACCCCTTTATCAGATTTACTTGAAAAAAAATTCAGGAGCAAAGCTCCAAAAGTACTTGAGGGATTTTCTTCAAATTTAATACACTGACATAGCACATTGGTAGGAAGTGCAGTGTGCAAGAACAATAACTCTACCTTGCCTACTTTTAAAGTTATTCCCCTTTATCAGATTTACTTGTCCGAAGCATAACTCCAAAAGTACTTGAGGGAATTTCTTCAAACTTAATACACTGACATAGCACATTGATAGGAAGTCCAGTGTGCAAGAACAATAACTCTACCTTACCTACTTTTAGAGTTATTCCCCTTTATCAGATTTACTTTAAAAGTTTTGTCCAGAGCATAACTCCAAAAGTACTTGAGGGATTTTCTTCAAACTTAATACACTGACATAGCACATTGGTAGGAAGTGCAGTGTGCAAGAACAATAACTCTACCTTGCCTACTTTTAGTCAAATAGAAAAATATCATACCTATACTGATAATGAACATTAATATAATTTCTCTTCATTGCCTTATTCTTTTTCCACTTACTTGAAAACTGTACTCAGCATGACCATAACTATACGGCTTTTTAAGGATTTCCTCTCACCAAGTAAAATGTACGAAAGTACATCTACCCAGCGGGGGGATTAACCATGTGTAACATGGCTCTTGTTATTATTAATATTATTATTATTATTATTATTATTTTCTAGTTACATCTAGGTAAGCGTTTAAAGTTATTGTAGAAAGATTTACTTCTAATTTATTTGCCACAAACCTTTAGAATTTCATTAAAAATGTACATGCCACCTCGGGAGAATCAGTTTACAACATGTACACTAGTCTCTATTTAACACTTGTGATAAATACACCTATCACATATAAAATTCATTCTATGCATTCTAATACATTAGCTTCATGTATGACACTTGTATGTTTACCTCGATGTGGTGATTCTAATCATTCTCGTGCATAATCGGTTACATCTGCATTCAATCATCTGAATAAGTGTGTTACCATGGTATATGATTTGATTTTCGTAGTAACCTGTATTAAAACGTTCATATGAGAGCATTTTGAAGCTGCTGTCTTATCTTAAAAGCATGGTGATAGAAAATACCCAAGTTTCGTAAATCTGATACATTTTCAGTTATAAGCAGTTGAGTAAACTTAAACATACTTGGAAACTTTTTATGTAGTAGCCCTAAGTTCTTGGTAAACAGGACAAATAATGACGAAATGATATTCGTCTTCTAACTGATTACAAGCAAGACACACACGGTCCCCAAAAGGAACACATTTATATTTTCTCCATTTTCCGGTTTCAACTGCTAATTGATTGGAAAACATTCTTAACTGAGTCAGAGCCGTTCTGTACTTTCAAACATTTACAACATCGAGATATTTACTAAAACTGAAGTAATAAAATGTGCGATAAAACAATGGTCTTGGTGAGTTGTCTACCCTGAAGTTAACTTGAATCTTGACTTCATGTGTCTTTTACTCTTCGTGCAAAAACACTGAGAAAAGTCTCAGTATTACCTACTACTTGGTCAAGCCATATATCAGCGAAACCTAACCTAAACAATAACAATTTTAAAATAACATTTGAAGTCCAGTTACCGACTGTTTGGTTATTTTGACAATCAGACTTTTATATTAAAAACAAGAAAACCATTGATGCAAAGCATCAAAGGTCGCCGCTAATGAATTGAACAAGAGCAAAGGAAATGTAAATTTTTTTATTGTAACAAAAATATAAAAATAATAATATTGTTAAATTGTGTTTGAGCATTAACATGTTAAAAAGATGATTCACTTTCCGTAGACTGGTTTCAAATATTTTATCAGTCAAAATAGACCTTGACCATTTGAAATCGAGCACCACAAAAGGGAATAAATTAAAAAAAATTAAAAATAAAATAAAACAATAAAACAATATTACAAATACTTTTTCTGTAAAACTTTATTGTCAGTGAGTAAAATTATCTTGCATCGAATAATTTTGGGAAAAAAATTAAGTCACATGCCCCTCCACGACCAAAAAACATCCCATTCCAGACAGTACGCCGCACTTCAGTGCGGCGACAATAAGCTTGTTTAATATATTTGTTTTCCGCAGACATGCGTAATTTTAACCAATATTTAACGACTGAATATACTCTCTACGTATCTAGACTACGTCTGCAGAGTTCTCCATATACAAAATTATTTTGTGTCGACAGTTTAACATCTAGTAAACGCTTACAAAAATGTAAATACGTTCTCTCGACGGTTGTACCTTTATAAAAGACCCATACCTCAGACGCGTAATAATCAATAATAGGCAAGATCAGCTAATAAAAAAGTTCTAGTGTATGTTTTGGTGTCAAATCAGTAAATTTGTACAGATACTTATTCATTTTATAGATGGCTTTCAAAGCTTGACCGGCTAACGCGTTATTATGTTCTTTAAAAGAGCCTGCAGATGAAAATACAGCTCCCAAGTACTTGAATTTTGATACTATTTCTAATACAATTCTCTTGTACATGAACTGTAAGTTCGTGGGTAAACGTCCACCTTTTCTAAAAACGACAATTTTTGTTTTATCTACGTTCACTGTTAACTTACATCTCTCACAATATTCATCTAGTACATTTAAAGCATGTTGTAAACCTTCTGGCGTTTTTGAAAACATAATAATGTCATCAGCATACAATAAAAGACAATTTTTGGATCGATTGAATTTATTCAATCGTATCCAAAGTTAACAGAGTATTTCAGACCCTTACGGCCGAACTCTTAACACAAATTTCTGTCGAATACGACCGAAAAGTAGTTCTATATTACTGTCCTCTGTTTTAAAATTATATAGTAACAGATCTAAATAATATCAAAACATTACAGAATAGCATAATATTATATTGTTGTTTATCTTATAATTTGTAACTTAAATCAACGAGGTATCTGTTCTATATAGAACTATTTTTCTACGCGGTTTTTATCGTCAGACCGGTGTGACATGAGAAATGTAAGACCCGTGAAAAACGTATCGCTACACCGGATACACTAAATTCAGTGTTTCCGCGAGAGCGCGTTTTCTGCGGTTTTGACGCACTCATTTTGTCAATGACGCAACAGAAATAGCAAAGAGCGTCTTCTATGACGCAATTAAAATGTGTATGATCAAATTACTACAAAAACAACATTTCAAAACCTCTCAAAACGCTTCGAAATGCAAGATAAATTGTTGATAAAATACGCTTCCGGTATGGGATATGTCTAATTTTGACCCTATTGCGTCGTCGTTGTCGTCTGATTTCGGATCGACCCGCATTTTGTACCATTGCGTTTTTATGTGTGTTAATTCCTATGATACCGTCATCATAGATCGTAGACTCACAACAAGAGATGGTCGACGAACCTTAATAGGGGAAACAAAAACGTCTTTCTGAGTGATTTTAATGATCATTTTGTAGTCATTTCGATCAGACTGTCACTATTGAAAGGGGTTTAAGTGTGCCAAATAATATCCAGGTTTAATGTCTATTGTTGAATGCGCTTATGAAAAATTCCCTTTGTGGACAAATTTGACTTTTGAGATGCAGTGACAAAATGGAAAGCATCCAAAGAGAAACACCTGTTGTCTTGCCAACCCTTTGATTACCCACCATTTTGTGATGTATCACATGCAGTTTTACAGAAGTAAACTGAATAAAACTTCTTTAACACATAGTCATGCCTTTTTTTTTTTACAATAAACGGTATGACTCTCGGAGTTTCTAAATGACCCCCACATCCTGATACAGGGAATTGGCACCCAGGGTCTTCCTCCTCCATGAAAACCGGAAGTTGCAATATGACCTTAGCTGTTGAGTGCGACGTTAAATCCGAATTAATTCGCACAATACAATCAACCTTATGGGCATTTCCCATAAATTTTGAATGACATTTAAAGTTGTTCAAACCATAATTTTTCAGTTCAGTTTTGTCAAAATCCATTTCTCAGTTACGATTCACAGCTTAATACTTCATAGGGTAGTTGAACATAGTCACTGAATGACATAATGTAAGCACATGGGTTCCTATCTCAAAAGTAAAGTTTACACAAATGGTGAAAGGTCAAAATTTGTGGACAGTTGTGTCTCCAGTTTATAACTTTACTCGTGCAAGGGTTGTCCTGATATTCACACATATATGTGTGCAGACTGTGTTGTTCAGAGACAATCGATCCTTCAGCACTTTCAGTCCTTTGATTAATTGTGCCAATATCTATTCCTTCAACACCTTTGGCTAAAAACTCTTCCTCCATTTCATTAAGGCACATGCAAAACAAAAAGGGTGAAATGCTTTGCCCGTGTGTTAGTCCAAGATTACTCGTGAAAACTTCACTAACATTATTTGAAATTTTAACTTTAGAAGAAATTTCACTGTACATGGACTGTATGCCATTTAGTATGTTTCCTCGTACCCTATTTATTAACTTATACCAAAGTATTAGTAGATGATTATATACTAGCATAACTCAATATAAATTAATTTGTTTGTTACAGTTGACCACACTTACAGCGGATTCAATCGATGACAGCGTCATACAGAACCCCAAACGCTCATTGTCAACAAGTAAGTTCGTAGTAAAGTACATTTGAGTCAAGCATTTCACCCTTTTTGTTTTGCATGTGCCTTAATGATCACAGATAGGAATCAGTTTTGTTAGTACTGTCAGTAACCGCACACTGATTGGTTTTTAACTGAATTACTAGTTTTTGAACCTGCAGAAAGAATTTTTGTTTGTTTGTCTTTTATCTCTGTTTCAATATATGGCCCTATGATTTGCGATTTTGGTAAAATGTGGGACAAAATCAGTCGAGTTGTTTTACAAAGTTGCTGAATGCAATGCGTGTATAGCTTGAAACCGTTTTTCATGCTGGTTTGAAACTGATCACACTGTATCGGCAAAACGCACTGGCTCCAATTTAACGATACTGCTCCGACTAACGTAACGACAAGGCTCCGACAAAAAATGGCTGATTTAGTAAACAAAACCCAAGTCAGTATAACAGATTCGTGTATTTTACATGGTAAATCGCAACTTCTCAAGAAACGAATACTCTTACGGAATGCCCACTTCTTTCCTGCATGACCTGTTTCAGACATCGATGTGTGTGAAAGTAATGCAAGTTGAATGCAGAGGATCCAACGGTAAAAAATGCAAAACAGACCCAAAATGCATGGATTTTGCTCAAAATTATCTTGTCGTTACGTTAGTCGGAGCAGTATCGTTAAATTGGAGCCAGTGCGTTTTGCCGATACAGTGTGCTGATATCTTAGGCATCTTACATACTATATTTAACTTATGGAATCGCGTAAATTATATATATAATTATTTGGTGGATATATATAGATATATTGATGTTGTGCATTACAATATGTACTGGAGATTAAATTCGGTACGAAATCATGATTTAAACAAAGCGCTGTTGCCGCTGAAGGCATGTGGGCGATAGATGGCTCGGTGGAAATAAACTTTGCATGATCTGTTTCAAATGAATTGCATATCAATGTCTTTATTTAAGGTAGTACAGTCTTTATGGACACTATTTCAAACCTTGATAAACTTAATTTTTCAAAATCTACATCTGTTAATTGACTAGCGTGCAAATTTGAAGACATTTCACCGTTTCATTAAAAAGATACATGTATATCGTTTTTGTTGGCCCTCCTTACTAGAAATACTGGCATTATTTAAAGTACCCTGAAAGTTTGCAAGTATTTATTTATTTTTGTTTTTGTTCTATGGTTCCAAGAAATATTGCAGGCAATATAGAATTACAAAAATGTATTAAATGTCTACGAATTTAACACAGGTAACAAAAATATGGAATTATGCCAAACATAGGAGATACAATTGAACAATTATCAAATCTAAAGTATTCCAATCCAAAGTACATGTGTATTCCAAATGGTCATAAACCAGGAAGTACTCTACCTTAATAGCGCAGTAATTTCTAAAACAGGAGTCCTTGAACAATCTGTGTAATTGAGCCCGTAAAGTATGAACTATTCTGCAATCGTTTGAACATGTCTGTTTTGTAATATTGCTACATTCAGACGACAGCCCGGTCTGGTCTTTCTTGCACTACTTTCTTGCACTACTTTCCAATATCGCAGTTTTACAGTTGTTATCAACACATTTTACAGTTAAAATGTCTACGGTTATTTAAATGTAGCATGCTAACTATTGCCTTGGGCTTACAGCCCCCAAACCAAAAATTAGATTGTTTGTATGTTTTGCAGAAACTTTGATGAACATGTTTAATGGACAGGCGAACAAGGCTATACCTGGATACAGTGACTTTATTTTAACCGGAATATCTACTGATGACTGTGCATCGGAGTGTCTGGATCAGAAGATGTGGATTTGCAATTCTTTTCAATATTGTTTTGACACAGGTTATTGTATCCTATCAAAGCTTCACCCGGATGAACATCCGAGGTTTGTGGTAAACAGTGACCAGTGTGACTTGTATTCTAGTAAGTAAACTATTTAATTGCTGTGAACTTTTAAATTATTATGACACCTTTTTTCACATTACTAAACTTTATTTATTATGTACTAGTATATTTCATCTATATCTCATCTGCAATGGATGATTGTCAGTTGACCTTCTTTTGCCTTTCTGTCTAAATCAACAGCTTCTTATGTAAGGGCCCTTTTCATGTTACTAGCATTCAGTCGCCGCTTTGATCGTCCGATTGTCGCACGTTTCTAAATACCTTTGTAGGAGAATAGTGCATATTTACACAATGAAACTTATACCCTGTCTTATTCTTGAAGTAACCCCCATTATAAGGTCAAATATACTTTTCGTGAACAGAACTCAAAAGTGAATTACTTTTTAACACAGTAGTAGAGGGCATTCAAAGAAGTGCAGTCTCCAATAATTTATTACCTAAATCCTTTCGTCATTTGAAATTATGCTTATCTGAAGTTCAACTTTACAACGTTATCTGCACCTTTGTTTGACTTATTTTCTCAAAAGCTTTTCAAAGGATAAAGTTTTTAACACAATGATTGAGAACATTGAGAGGAAATGCATTGTCATAAAAACCAAATATACCTTGTTTGTTTTCAAGTATCCACTGAATATCACCGAAAATCCCTTTAAAGGGATCTAATTTCTTTTTGAACAATAATTTTAGCCAAATGACCAAGAACCATAATCAACTGGTTTTTTTTCAGTTTAAGATAGTCTCCATTTATATCTGTTTTAGTTTAACATGCAATCGTTTGATTAGAACGACAGAAAATATGTGTTGGTCATTCGGACAAGTAGATTCATCGGATGCCGTCTAGTTGTGTCACCAATAACCTTGACTTTAATTGTGCACAATAGTGGTATTGTAAAGGATGTAACACTTTCAGCAAGATATTTTAAAAAGAACTTGATGTCGAGTAGTGATAATTTTATTGTACAGTTTTGCGCACACATAACTTGACTATAGTTTTATTTAATTTTTTAAGCATGAGCGTTTAATTGTCATAATTGCCAGCTTCTTTTTGACCTTTTCAGTTATTAATTTCACAGTAATTAGTACTTTATTTTGTCCACAGAGAAATACACTGTCGATTACCAAAAAGTTCCTGGGTTAACCGTTTTATCGAGCTCGGATATCATCTACCAAAACATTTATACCGCCGACCAATGTGCAAAGTTGTGTTCCTTATATGACGAATTCAGCTGCAAATCTTTCGACTATTGCGACGACATATCTACATGCTATCTAGGCCGAACACACTACTATGATATACCAAAGGCAGATATGAATGATTCTCCAATGTGTTCACACTATTCAAGTACGTTCATAGATTCCCATTATTATATGGCCGAAATATTATAACCTTTTTCAAAACGTGTCTCCCATGACACACACAAATTCATCACAATATTTGCTCTCCCCCCCCCCCCCAAAAAAAAAAAACAACAACAATAAATCTACGATGTTTGTCTGTAAAAGGCTGGTTCTGTGTACTCTCATAAAACATACACGGTGGTGAGCTGCATGTAGTACAGTACCAGGGGACAACACTATCAGAAGGGGAGAACACTGTCGGCCTAGTAGTTGAAGTTCGAGGATGTTTATCGTCGAACAGGCCTTGTGGCATATTTGGTCGCATTTTGTATAGTCAACATCACGTTCATGACCGGCAGGTTTGTAAACACTGCTTGGAAAACTTGCACCTGATGAAAAGTAGGTTTAAAATGTCTGAAATTTCGATCAACGGATGGGACATGATAAAGGTTTCTTTCTGTAGACATGCAAATTGCGTGAAAATATGTTATAAGCGGCACCTGAGAGAAAAGGCAGGAAATGCCTTATCTAGCTGCTTTTACTGTGACATTACATTTTTTATAACATATAAAAAAAACTCCCGTAGTGTATTTCCGTTCAAGGCAATAAAACAGGCAATTACTTCCAGTGGTTTCCGTGGAAACCGTCAATGTGAAGACTGACAAAGGCGCTTATGGTATCTACTTTTTTTATAGGAAAGTATCTGGCTGACTTTAAGGTTAACAGCCGGCGAAAAATGTCTACGTCAGATGTCCGTATTATAAGTTCCATATCAGTTGATGAATGTGCAAAGCTGTGTGTGGAAGAAGAAGCAGCTGACTGTTCCTATTTCGGTTACTGTGGCAACACCACAGAATGTATGTTTAGCACTACGTCAATGAAAAATATAGGACAAGTCATCTCTGAAGCGAATCTTTGGTGTGACATTTACATTAGTACGTATGTCTTAATACTGTTAAAGTTTAAACAAATACGATTAACTGCATCAATTAATAGTTTATTAAAACAGGTTAGTACCTGTGATCTGGCTCGGACAATCACAATAATAGCGCATTGATTCATTTATCCTGAAATCTATCTATCAAACTTAGTCTACAACAATTGTATACAATTATTTACCTTTTAATTACATCTTGCGTATCGTAGCAACCACGTTTCATGTAATTTTATAACGATTCAAATGCTTTCGTGTTTGTAACCGTGTTACAAGTTTGATTTCAGTTTCCAAATACTAGTACAAACTTCACATGTTCGTATCAACTTCAGAGTTTTGTGTTCAAACATAGGATTAGATGAACTATACTTTCACTCATACAGGGCAAACATTTCCTGACGGTACTCCATATACAACGAAATCAACATCATGTATCAGCGCACCACCATCTACAGCGAGTACTCCAGGTACCCGCCCTTCGCCATCGACAACAAAAATTACACCGGGTAAATTTCATTAATATGCACGTGGTAAACATAAAACAAACATCTTAAATCTTAACGCCCTGTTTCATTTAATCAAGTCCAGGTTAAGTGCAGACTGAATGTGTTTTGTCAGTTTTAACATTGTCTATTTTAACATGAACAGAGAGGGCGTTTTAACGTTCGACGTAGATTTATTGTAGTTAAATCAACTCTGTACATATTTCCACTAAAATAATTGGCGTTCAAGCAAGAGATAATGAAGCATCGTCGTCCGTGAGTCTCGTACTGTCTTTTGGATTATAGAATATATCCGCAAGACTTAAAATACTCTAAAAAAACGTTTGAATTCATATTCTTAAGTGTTTGTTTCCAAATGAGTCGCCAATTATTGCATTCTGATTTATCATTGCAACCATCCAAAGCGTTATAAAATAACGAATTATAAAGTAACGAATATAAACTAATATGTTTCGGTCAGTTCTTGATCAATGAAATTTGTTGAGGTAAATACGAGTGTTCAAATATGAATGCATCTAAGCACATAAAATGTATCCTTGATAGATTTCAATGAAAATTTTATTTTGTCCCCTCGAAGTATTCACCTCCAACAGATATGCAAAGTTTCAATCTCTCATCCAATCCTTGAAGACATTTTCTTAGTCTTTTCAAGGTATATTATGGAGACAGTGGAAAATTGCAGAACCGAGGTGTTTGCGCTGGACAAATTTTCGACCAGAAAGGTATGTTTTTAATCTTGGGAACAAAAAGAAGTCACACGGGGCAAGGTAAGGCTAATACGGAAGGTAAGGGAGCACAACAACATTTTCCTACTTCAGAAAGTCTTGTACAATAGACGCCCTGTGCGATGACGCATTGTCATGTAGCAATCTAACACTGGCCAAACCAGTTGCAGGTCTTCGATTTTTGAAATATTTCTTCAGTTTTCGAACCCTGATTTGTGAAGAATATGGCATACATCACCTTCTTGACACTCATGGTCCGCCTGCAATGCATGGTCTTTTGCCAGACTTTGTTGTCCATATTTTGTTCTGAAGTTTTCGTTTGGGCTCTAAAAAGTGTACCCATGTCTCGTCACCAGTGAGGCATTTGCGAAAGACCGTGCATTGTAATTTGGAAACTATTTAAGCAACATTCTTGCGCATTGCACGCGTGCCTTTTTCTGCTCATCTGTCAACAGATCAGGAATCCATTTGGCACAGATCTTTCTCATTTTCAAATTACATTTCAGAATTGCATGAGCTGCTCCTAATGAGAAGCCAACCACACTAGCTATTTACCTAGCGGTGTATCTTGCATCAGTGTCAACTATTTCTTTCACTCTAGCAACCATCTTGGCAGACGTTGCTGTTTTCGGCCGACGGCCATGTGGTACATCTTCTGTTGAAACTAACCCACATTTGAATTTCTTAAACCAACGAATAACTGTCGAAAAAGACATTTCATTATGCCCATAAACAGAACATATTTCATCAAAAATGTCTTTACACCCTATGCCAAGAATACAACGATTCTTAATGATGGACCATATTTAAACGGCGTACGCTGACCTTCTTCAAACCATTTTTGTACTAGTATACACAAGTAGGTAGCGATAGACACAGCTAAAGTGAACGGATTTTAATGGATGTGGTATCAATGTAAAACTAACATGTTTATCTACCCGAAAATCTGAATTTGCTCCTGATTTTCGCATTATTGAGCGAGATAACGTTCTAGGTGCATTCATATTTGAACAAACCTCGTATCAGGCGATGGGCGTAATGGCGGTTTAAGATTGACGTACGTGGTGTAGACATAGTGACATTTGTGAAAAACGCTGCTGAATGGTTAACCACGGTCTTAACATTCGTAAACGTGGGTTAATCAGTCTTTGAAAAGCAAAAATGGTTTGATCACATAACATGGTACCAGTAATTGTCACGATGGACATATAACTACGAGATAATCGTAACTAACGGTGGTCCTTACATTAATAGTTATCCTTCGTATCATCGTCATTCATATTCAAACAATCAATAGATAATGAGGCATCGTCGTCCGTGAGTCTCGTTCTGTCGTTTGGATTAAAGATAATATCCGCAAGACTTAGTCAGTATCGTTGATAAAATGGATATGCTTCTACAATTACAATGTTTCATAACACGGCTTTATATTTTATTCACAGTGAATTACATCGTCGACTATCAAAACTTCACCGGTATTACCGCTGTATCGAATTCAGATACTTTTTACCATACCATTTCTTCTGCTGATGAATGTGCGAAGTTGTGCTCCTGTGATGAATCGGACTGCGAGTCTTTCGGTCTTTGTGAAGGTTTACCTGTATGTTACCTTAGCCGTGTGCATTACTTTGATATACCAAAATCAGAGATAAAGTCGTCGGCAGGTTGTACATACTATACAAGTAAGTAGACACAATCTTGTAATCCCCTAGTTTAAGAGGAGTTGTCACACCGTATGCCTGTTCTCAAAAGTACTATATTGGCCTTGTTCGGACTGGAGCTTCTTCAGGCCTGGAAGAACTTTGAATTTACTTAGTACCACTTGTTCACTGATGCGGCGTGTTTCATGTCCTAGTTCATTGGTTGAAATCACACACCTTCAATACTAGGCACTTTAAACCTTGTTCTGTCTTTAACTCCCTGATTCATCGAAGGTTTTTGAAATGGCTCGGCAAAGTTGTTCACCTTAATGACAAGGCATGTCGCGTCGCGCACAAGATCTATCTGTACATTTAACGTCAAGGTCTAGTTTAGAATAGAAATGGAAAGTGGTCATTATGTGTATGTTCATTGTATATTCTCTGGTTTGTACGTTTCTTCCTCTATTGCGAGATGTGATATTTTCATGTTAGGTGATTTTTGAGGAAATACACAAAAGGTACATTTCACTTTTCTTTTTTTCTTTTTTTGTTTATGTTGTGCTGCATTAATATAGGCAAGATAATATCAAACAGAAAGAAGTGATGCTCTTATACCCTATTGAACGGCGGCGAGGCAAATAGTGATCGCATTGTTCGTCCGACAATTCCGCTTTTTCTGCGGAACAAAACTCAAACAAAATTAGTGAAGGGAATCAATTGAATGAATTGATAACGGACCATAAGAGAATATTAAAAACACTTTGGTTTAAAGTTACCTTAGTTACTCTTTCTTATAATGAGTAATGAAAGGAATGAATTGATACTTCATATATCTATTTAAGACAATAAGAGAAAGGGCGGTGCACAAGAACCATTACTCTAGTTTCAGTTATTTTAGAAGATACTTTTATCATGCTTGAAATAACACAACACCACACAAGGAAATACTGGTTGTATCAAACGCATTGAAATACGTATATTGTTGTAATCAATCAAAGCATCCTTTAGGGGACACTTTGTCAAAGCTTAGAGTTAATCGTCTGGCTTCCTTGCAGTATTTCTTTGATAAATTGTATATTTCCTACAAATACATCAAACTTTTCATTTATCAATAACTGTTGACACACAGTTGCGGAAAGTGAGATACTTGTATGTCATAACGTCGGAATGTTATCAACATACACACCATGGAAGTCTACGTTACACTTTGCCTACGTACACTTTGCGTCAATACAATTATGTAGAAGCAGATATCCACGGAAAATAGAATAGACAGTATGGCACATTGAATTCTTCAAAGTCTGTATATCGCTGATCTTTATGGGTTTGCATTCCATTTAGGTGTTAACAACTTATTTTACCAAAATATCGGTAAAATGAGTTCTCTTTTCATTAGTCGTCCGCACTTTGTTGTTACTGACACCACCATGCCACTCACGAAACCACTATATATATTTGTGAGTTTGGTTGTGATGCTTCTTGAATAATTTGATTTGTTTCCTTATGGATTTTTTTCCAAGGTAATATTTTACTTTATAAATGCTTATTAATCGAATTGGCTGACTCGATAAGCTTCACGCTTTCTTCACAATCGAGCTAAAATAGATTAGTATAAACTAATCGAATTTGCATCATGGCGTGCGACGTTTGATA